>JAQIWQ010000030.1:0-37453 GCA_034695825.1 Folsomia inoculata | reverse complement strand
GTCAATCCACACAGTAACAAAAAATAAGGCCATCAGAACGGAACTATGAATCGTTAAAATGTCCGCGAGGAAGGCATGCATGAGCATCGGCAGATGGGAAGTGAAAATAAAATATGTGTCACTGTCAATGTCAATGGTATAGCCTAGCGTGGATTAGTCAGTGGAATACTTATAACGACCGAATGTTTAAGCAATAGTTAGTATTAGACATTTATATTATTATCCTTCGAAGATGCTTTTATACAATCGTTCTGTCCTTCTGTCCGTTCAAGCTTTTAGCATTCGAAGAAATTAATCTAGGACTTTCAAATCTTGGCTGTAGATACTTTAGTCCATGTGCCACTTTGGTATTGAAAATAGGCCAAATCTGATCGACTCGTGAGGTCCAGGTCTAATGATCCATTACATGATTTGTCATTTAACGCATACTAACATGTGGGTTATACACGTAATCATTACAAACCTTACTGTGGCAAATGGAAATTGCCCTTGACGAATTTGGGGCCTCAATGGCGAAAGTTCCTCATCAATGGCGCAAGTGATCTTCAACTGCGATAGTGTGCCCGGAATGACGCCAGTCACCTCCTTATGAGGAACAATGCCCTGAATTGCACCAGTTACCTTGAAATGTTGTACCATGCCCTCAATGGCTGACGCACGTAAACTCCTAATACGGTTTATGCCCCGAACGGCGCCAGCGACTTCAGCGCCAAGAACCTCGAAACGTCTCGTTGTGGCCCCAGTGACCTCAAGTATGGTACTTTGACCATGGTTGCTGTATTTTGTGCATATCACATGATGAAACCATTTTAACTATGCCTTTCTTTGATACTTGGTTACGTTCATTTACAATGGTTTATGTTTGTTTCAGCTAAACCCCCGAAACCACCTCATGTTCAAGCAAAGATAGAACAGCTTCGTAAGCCATGCAGAAAACGACCAGATTTGAATCAATTATTGAAAGAAATCGAACAAGGAAAAAAGCTGAACCATGTTCAATGCAATGATCGCTCAAAACCAATAATACCTCGGATGAAATCTTCTGGAAAAGTAAAAATCTGCCTCAAATTTATTCAAGATTCTAATGTCATGTCGTATTTAATTTAACTATCTCTAGTTTGTATTTGACTCTGAGGCTAAACCAGCAAATAAGGCGGACGCTGTTCATCACAAACTTCTTTCAGAAATTCAATCCGGTGTGAGGCTAAAGAAAGTAGCCTGCAATGATAGAAGCAAACCTATATTATCTGGTATGGTCTTTTCAATTGGTAATTTTAAAATACTGGGTAGAATCTCTTTTCATACATCCGAATGTGAATTATTTAGGGCTTCGCAAAATTCAACGGCAAGTTAGTATACCTGAAGGACAGAAACCACCTGTTGAAGGTGATGCTCCTGCTGTACCTGTAGAAACCCCCGAGGAAGAACTGACGTTCGTTGACGACATTGATGTTCTCAGGGATGAATTGCAGTCGTCGAAACAAATGCTGGAAATGGAGCTTGAACACAAGGCTAATGTTGAGAAAAAGAATCGTGACCTAAAATGTCAAGTAATAACAATGGAGGCGGAAATAAACACCCTAAAATCACAACTTGGACTGGTTTCTGAGGATGAGGTGGGAATGATGTCTAAGGGATTAGGAGGTGAGAAAAGAAACATTCGAAAATCCAGTTCAGGTTTGTGGAAATCACCTTCCATTGTTGGAATCAAAAAGTCCAAATCTGGGATCAATCGAGATGGTCCTGGTGGTAAAGGGTTGGATAGGAATGAAGATGACGACTTGCAAGAAGTTAATGAAATGGAGGAAGAAGTTCAAGATTTAAAAAAGCAATTGACACAAGCTAAAAAGACGGCAGATGACTGGGAAGCTAAATTTAAAGATGCAATGGCAAAACTGTTGGTGGCTCAAGGTAACAACGATCGTTTACGTAAACGCTGGTTTATTTTGATACATTTTATTACCTGCATGGGAAAGCAGTGTCAATTAATATTGATTTCATTACCACAAAGGTAACCTGGAAGACTCTGAGCAGAAGCGTATCGTTCTAGAAAAAAAGTTAGAAAAAACCAACAAACAAAAAGGAGTTGCTCCTTCTGCCCCAACGGAATGTCGCTGGACTCAAACAGAAGAGCAGATTTTAGAACGAAAAATTTCCAGACAACCTACGCTAACTGATGCCTCAAATAATGGTGCATATGGAGAAGACGATTCGGAAGAAGAAAATTCCTCCGACATGGAAGTGGACGAAGAAACTGTTCAGCGTAAAAAAGAAGAGAGAGAAATCAAGTTATGGGAAAACAAGCTTCGAAGTGTCAAAGAAAAGCAACATTCGAGTAAGATGGAGAGGAAAAATCTCAAAATTTCACAAAAGAACTTGGAAAAAGACTTGAAAGATGCCAAAGCAAAACACAAAGAGTTACAGAAAGAGGTCAACAAAATGGCAAAATTGATGCTGAAAGATGCCGACGACGAAGACGGGTCTAGTGATGAAGAAAAAGAGGAGGAGGAAGAAGAAGAGGCTGAAGAAGAAGAGGAATCTGAAGAGGAATCTGAAACTGAGGAATCAGAATCTGAAGATGAAGACGAGGAAGACGTTTCTTCGGAGGAAGATGACCACGAGCTGTCACATGATGAGAGATTGGCCCTATTTGGGAAAAGAATCAAACGCAGAGAAAATGTTCTTAATGCACTTCGCAAAGGAAATTACCTATTAAGGGCAAATATTGATAGACTAAAGGATGAAATGGAAGATGAGAGAATCAAGTACCAAGATTTGGAGCATGAACTTTCATCTCTGGCCGATGTCTGATTTATGTGTTATAATATGTAATATAATTATGAATGAAGAGTGCCAGGAACAGAAGTGCATAAAAATCGTATAACAATATAATACTTTACATTCATTAACGCTATAATTTAAAGAAGAAGGACGGAAAGAAGGAGACGCCGTTTTGTGTTATCGACATGTCCATGATAAACCATGATAAATAATTTGTGTGGTGGTGTGGTGACAAATATGAAATGACTTTATCAATGCCTGCAACACTTTGTTAATGGTCGTTTGTTTGTATCATCCTTGAAACAAACACAAATTGTTCTACTGTTTAGTTTAATAACAAGAGAAAGCTCATTCATACATGACTTTGTTAAACCGTTCGGAATCGTTATTTTTTATTTAAAGCAATTAATTAGTACACTGACAAAGAATAATTATCCTTCATTCATAATTAACAACGTTACATTACATATGTATAGTATGCAAATGCTCAGTTTGATGCAGCAACTGCTAAAATTTATGCAAACAGGTTATGATTTTTTCATGTGGTCAAGAAATTCCTAGCTCTGTTAATTTTTTAGTAAAATTTCATTTGAATTTGAATCATTAGAATATTGTAATTTATTTGCAGTTGTTAAAAATAGTTGCTAATACTAAGTTATATGTAATTGTATTAAATTGATTGCATTATAGAGGGTTGTTACAGTTTTTTACATGAAATATACTAAATGTAGTGAAATGAATGACTTTTAACAAATGAATGTCTAAACGATATATAGATTTGCATGCAAATGAATGATGGTAAAGTAAGTGGCTTGCTGTGGTTAAATTACTATCTTATTGTTAGATTAATACGTGATGTAATACATGTTATTATTATTATTGCTATGATGCTTTTCCAGTGTTAAACCACAAATGCTAAATAAATATGTCTATATATATGTATAATACATACCTATGTGTTATTATTAGATAGGAGGATATATTACAATTCCTATTCACACCACACCCACTCATGACTCAACGAATCAAACTACATAAATAAAATATGACATTTTGAAAGTTATTACTGTTGCATGTTTAACTAATTCGTAAAGAAGTGGAGAAATATGAGTCAGTTACAATTCATGCAGAAAACTACTAAAAAAACTCTTTATAATAAAATACATGTGTCTAAATTCATGTCGTACGAAATGAATCATATCATGATTATGAAACTCTAGTCTGTGGGCAATGCAGACATGCACAATCCGAATAAAAACGCCAACTTAATGTCCAACAAGATAACCGACAATCATAGATCGTAAACCAAATCAACCACATTTGCTGGACATGTCAAAGACAGACCATACGTCCACGTGTGAAGGGGACGCCGTAAAAATTTGAATGATGTTGGTATTACTTTGCAGTTGAATTTCTATTTTGTGGCACCCATACCAGATACCACATCACGACCACAGTATAGATGAGATCGAGATGGACAGTCCAACATAACATCAAGGGTTTGAAAAAGGCTTATCTTTCGCAAATGAAACCATCCCTGCATTATGTTTGGAGTGATTTTGTCGTTTGTTTGCGATAACCCCCTCCATAATGTTGCCGCATGCATGCAAACAAATTGTATAGCATCTATCCATAAATCTTGTTCGATATCCACCCACTGCATATGTTTTAGGTTTGCATGGTCAGTTCCAGGCCGAGAGGTCACTAACTTTAATAGAATTATTGAGTGATTATGCCCAAAGTAATTGTTTGTGGCTGCATTTATAAAAAAAAGAGTTTGGTTTGTCCTGTTGGCGTTGTTGGTGGTGTGGTGTGGTGTGTCCACCCCGGAAACTGTGGTTTAGTTATGTTTTAAGGAAGACAGATAAGCTGCAGTAGAGTTTAGTTAACTGCTTGTGTTATTTGTTGTGATATGTTATACGTGGTGGTATTAGAGGTTGTGAGGGGTTTGTGTGTGTCATCATTACCTTATATGGTTCTGTAAAAGTATGAGGAGGGGGGATGGTTTGGTTTGGTTAAGGTTTTTTGGGTCTCTCTCCACCACCACCACCAACTATAGTGTACCACAACAGGAATAGTAAAAAGCATCATCACCACCACCACCAATCGCTCTCCGTCCTTCTTACAAGCAACTTTAAGGTAAAAAAAAGAAGAGTAATAGGAAAGGAATAGGCAAGAGTCAACTAAACCGGACTAGGTTGCTGCTGGTCCTCTTGTGTGGTGTGTTGTGGAGTGTGTGTGGTGACTTATAAGGTCACTAGAGAGGAAAAGTCCCGTCAGGTCAGGTCAGGTCAGCTCTACCTCCAGATCCCCCAACCCCAAAGGTAAGTTAGTGATTGAGTAGAAACAGGAAATTATTTACTTCTTATAGTAAGTGGTGGTGGTGGTGGTGTCGGCTTATTTTTATTTCTTTGATATTTGGTGCAAGTTTAATTTATAGAAATTTAAAATTAGACATGACACATTTAGTTATTTTCATCCTTTGTAGGGATGGTCCAGCCCCCTCCATACTTTTCTACACAAGACATACCTTTATTATTACTCTGTCCGAGTCGGCATTCCTTTGATAATCAATGGACAAATTGTACCTTGAAGAATAGAGGGGGGAAGGGGGTGGAGTGGTTCATTTCATGGCACAAAATATTGATTCACTCATCCAGGTTTGGTGTGGTGTGATTAATTCATGTCGTGTCATGTAGTTTCACAATTTGTGCAAATAACCTGGGAGGGTTTTTAGTGAAAAGTATAAATTTATATATAATTTGTGAGGTGTGAGTGAGTCAGAAAAAATGGAAATGATGGTGATGATGACTAGTGGTTAGGAATGTAAATGGATTAGTTAAATAAAATTATGTCATCTCCTGCCGACGGTCGGTCGGTCGGTCGGTGGGTCGGGTCGTTCAGCTCACTTTTCAACTTTTCCCATTTCCTGCTTTGTGATGTGAAGAACCTATGAATGAATTGGGTCTCCGCATGTCAAGTACTACCCATCTCTTTAATCATTCTGATCTTGATCTTGAGTTTTAAGGTTAAATGTTATAAAATTAGCTCTCTTTTCTCTTGACTACATGTTGGTAAATTTTTAAACCACGAGAATGTCCACGAACGAATTACCGAAGTATCCACCAGCATGTGAAATGAATTATTAATGCCTTCTTCTTAATTATTTTGTATAATAGGTGAATGCAATTATTGTTAGGATTCATACTGCATGCATTTCAAGCTGGACATTGTATAATATCCATCACTCATTCATATATTTGATCACTATCTTTGAATTGTCGTTGGTTGGTTAGTTGATTGTTCTATGGACGTTATCGCTCTGCCAATGCAAAATGCAACAGATATGCAGAAATTGTATAGTGTGGTTTGTGGCGTAATTGATAAAATAAGTCCAATGTATTATTTATCAGTAGATGAAAGGAATTTATCAGTAGAACATACATGAAGGAAAAGATAACCGTATTGGTCAGACCATTTAATGCATTAGCTCCGTTTTCTGTGTTCCTGGAATAGAAGTGACACATTTTTCATGAATGGGCTAGGCTGAGCGTGTTTGTTTCCTTTCAAACTGGGATTAGATTAAAAGTAGACTCATTTGTTTCATTCTGTGCTCAACTTTGTTAAGAAGATTGTAATTGGAATTTGTTGTCGGTTGGACATAGTTTTTGAAATTGTTCTTTTTTACGTTTGCAGAGAGATGTCTTTTCGCGTAGTGCGTTCCAGCAAATTTCGTCATGTGTATGGACAACCACTCAAAAGGGAGCAATGCTATGATAACATACGTGTCTCAAAGTCATCATGGGATTCCACATTCTGTGCTGTTAATCCAAAGTTTTTGGCAATTATTGTGGAATCTGCGGGTGGGGGTGCATTCGTTGTGCTACCATTAAACAAGGTAAGTTTCATGTTAATGAATCTGTGTAAGGTATTTTTGTCCAAAGTATGCTCAAGTAGTAGACATTTATGTCATTATTTTTTGCAGGTGGGTAGAATTCCTCCAGACTATCCACTAGTGGGTGGACACAAAGGGCCTGTGCTGGATATCGCTTGGTGTCCGCATAATGACAATGTGATTGCTAGTGGTTCGGAGGACTGTGTGGTTAAGATTTGGCAGATTCCTGACCATGGTTTGGGAAGGTAGGTTTATATTTGTGGAAGTGACGTAGTTCAATAGTGTGGTTTATAACATGCCCATTTCATTAACTTTTATAGAACACTAACAGAGTCAGTTGTTGACTTGATGTACCATCAAAGAAGAGTTGGTCTAGTCCTTTGGCATCCAACTGCACTAAATGTCCTTCTCACTGCAGGTACGAGTGTTTGTTTGACAGCGAACAGCGAAGTGCAAAATTTCAAGAGACTTTTTCGTATTGGATTTTCAGGCAGTGATAATCAAGTCGTAATATGGAATGTGGGCACTGGGGAGCCGTTGGTACAAATGGACTGTCATCCTGACCTCGTTTATTCAGCGTCCTGGAATTGGGATGGATCCCAGCTTGTCACAACGTGTAGAGATAAGAAGATTCGTATCATCAACCCTCGCACTGGAAAAATTTTGGAGGTATGTTAGCACATATAATATGATATATTCAGTTTTAGATCCAAGAAGTTCATTCCTTTGTTGAAAATTGTAGGAAGCAATCAGCCACGAAGGAAGTAAAGGAACCCGAGCAATATTTTTAAGAAACGGACTGATATTCACAACTGGTTTCAGCAAAATGAGCGAACGCCAGTATTCGTTACGAGCCCCAGATCATTTGGATGAGCCGATTGTGACGGTAGAGTTGGATACATCAAATGGAGTGATGTTTCCCCTCTACGACCCAGACACAAATCTAGTCTATCTGTGCGGCAAGGTACTATCACTATCACTATGCTTCTTAACTTGGCGTACTTTGAATGCAAATTCATCACATTTTTTTTTTTATTTGACAGGGTGACAGCGTTGTACGCTACTTCGAGATTACTGCTGAGCCACCGTTTGTTCATTATATCAACACCTTTCAAACCCCAGACCCGCAGGTGAGCGGTTTTTTTACAATGATTCAACGGAACCTACCCTACACCCAACCAAACCATTCGACATTCGACGTTGGGCTCTAGATATATTTAATTCTACACGTTAAAACATGTCGAACATTTGCGACATTTCACGAATAACCGTTTCCTACAACGAGACAACGAGTGTGCTTTCTTCTTAATTAAAATTCAACCCAAATAGAAAAGAAGTGTTTGTTACGGTGTTGATGGTTGTTGTAAACTGAACAGACAAAGAGCGTGATTTTGCCCCCCTTCGACTTGACCTGAGCCATCACCAGAATGAAATAGGGTTGGTCTGTCGTTTGTGATTGCCTGAATTCGAGATAGTTGAAAGAGAATGGTAATATTAATTTGTATTAAATATTTGTTTTTCCACAGAGGGGTATCGGAATTATGCCCAAGCGTGGTTGTGACGTTAACTCTTGTGAAATCACTCGCTTGTTTCGTTTAAATAACTCGGGCCTATGTCAAATTGTTAGCATGACGGTGCCTCGAAAGGTGAGATTAAAACACTCACGAACCGATGCAGAATATTCAAACCCGTTCTTTTTATACAATCTTAGTCCGAGTTATTCCAAGAAGATTTATATCCAGATACACCTGGAGATGAGCCTGCTATGACTGCAGAGGAATGGCTTGCTGGAAAAGATGCTGAACCAATAATGGTGTCTTTGAAAGATGGCTACGTCAGTTCTGCAAAGAAAAACGAATTAAAAGTAAAGAAGAAGGCCAACATTTTAGCACGAAGACAAACCGGTGGTAGCGGTTCTTCACATGCATCCGGCGGCGGGGGATCATCTGCAGAGGCAGAAGACGAGCCTGAAGATGAACCAATGAGCTTGGCTCAATCCTTATCATCCGTGAGTAAATTATTTGCAGCTCACAATGCTATGCCGCTTTAATTTAATTGAGCTCTGATTTGGAACTCTGATTTATTTAACAGATGAAATTGTTGGAAGAGATGCAAGATGAAATTCGAAAATTGAAAGCAATGATTGTAAAGCATGAAAAACGTATCAGAGTGCTAGAAGCAAAATCTGGAGAAGAACCCGATAGAATGGATTCTCGTCCTCCACTGCCCGGTTCTGAACCACCTGCAATTACTGTGAATAATAATAGCGCCCATCCCGAGGATATGGCCCCTGACGAAGTTTAATAACGTTTTAAAATAAGTACTAACTCACTTTGTTGGTTATCAAGCCAGTAACCCTAACTCTACTCCCAACCTTTGTGTCAATTAATTATTTTATTTTAATCCCCTGAATTACTCCATCCAAATGATAGTCATTTTTCTTGGTTAGCTGTAAAGGAATGGAATGACAAAGTTTTCAATTCCTCGTATACAGTTTGCAATTGTCCAGTCAGGTTGAGGACATTTTCAGTATTTCATAATAGTTTACTTTTACTTTTTTTACACTTTCAAACAAGAGAGCTGCGGGGGTTCCTATTTTTAATAACAATTGTGGCTTTGAGTGTACTAACTAACATAATAATGAGAACACAAATAATAACCTCAGACGCTTCTAATAACGGATTGATTGTCCTATTAAAACTCGGAAATTTTATATTATTTTTGGTGTTTTAACGTGTGTGTATTCGTAACTTGTACTGTATTGACGGTACGTTCCTTCAAGATAAATATGTAAAACAGTGCTTTAAATCAATCAACCTTATCACATACTTACTCAAAGCTCAAACAACAATAATTTGAACAAGAAACCTGTTTTTCAAATACAAGACTAATTTACAATCTATACTACTATTGTGTACCTACTACTACCTACCTATATACACTCCCCCCTACAACGGTATGTTACTTAATTACTTAATTATACCTCTATCCCTTCAACCTGTTGGGAACCTTTACCTCCTGTAAAAAATATTTCAACCCCATGAACTAACTCATAATATCTCATTATTTTGAATAATAATGATAATATACTAACGATTGTATTTGTAACTTGTAAATTACTAATTAAATAAATAGTTTTATGTAGTATTTATTGTGTAATTTATAAAAATAACTTGGACCTACCTTATCTAAATACTCTACAACAATCTATATATCTATCCATCTACTGCGGGCTCCAGTTCTTCCAAAAAGCGTCATAAATATTATGAAAACAATACCCAAAATGCCTTTTACTCATAGTGATCGAATTATATGTGCCTTATTGATGATGATTGATTATTATGTTATACACAAGATAAAAATAATGAAGATAATGAGAATGATAATAATAATAATACAAAAAATAAAAAGGAATCGACTGGTTCAAGTCAAATACGATAAATCAAAATGACTCGGAGTTTTAATTATTGCATTTTCAGTGATATTCAACAATTTCATAAAGTTTGTTGAATGTTTTTCATACAAATGCAAACATACTCCACACACATTCCTTAATGGTGTACACCATATTATAGCGCCTACCTTTCACCAGAAATGTCTCACTCAATCCAAACCATTATCTCTCTCATTCTAGAGGTTTCGTGAAGAAACTACTGCCCTGTGTTTAATCTTATTTGCTAACTAGACATAAGAGAGCCTATTATACTATTATTACATCTTAACATAATTGAGAATTTTCCCTTAAATATCATTTCTTAGTAATCCTAGAAGAGTGGTAAGATGATGTTGATCTTGACATTGCATTGCATACGGTATTAGGTCGGCGTTGTCGCTGGTGAATCGTGTATTTATTTAATGGACTAGACTTGAACTTGAGTGGTATTGTATAACTGAAAGAATCCTTATTTAACCCCACTCACTTAAACAAGAAAAACTTGAAATTTTTGGTGGGTTTGTCAAGAGTGAATTGATGCCAAGTAAGACAAGAGGGTTAGATAACTGTTAATTATAACGAGGGATAAGTCTTTGGCGTCTGTTGTTATTGTTATTGACGTGGATTGAATTATGGCTGGAATTCCACCATATTTTATTCCTCCTCCCACACAAAATTTATGGGTTCCTTATCCAGGAACTAAGAGGAAGGCAGACTATGACTGCGAGTTTGGGTAAGTCTAACATTATTATGTAAAACCACAATTACCTTCTTCTTTAGAGTGATAAGGTTGACAATCTCAGATATATGTATGTGAATTTCTAAAATTTATCACGATTCTACATTTGTTTACAGACCTGTACCCAAAATATTTGCAGCCGACACTAGTGTGGATGTGGTGGACTCTAGCTTTAAAAGTGGAGGAGCATTAGAATTGTACAATGCCAACACTATCCACAACGTTGACACCTTTAATGGGAGTGGGGACCACATGAGACCTCCATCCACTCCGGAGGACGATGAGATGAAGGATGTTCCTAGCAGGGAGAATGATAAGCAACTTGAG
Source organism: Folsomia inoculata (assembly GCA_034695825.1). Taxonomy (NCBI): domain Eukaryota; kingdom Metazoa; phylum Arthropoda; class Collembola; order Entomobryomorpha; family Isotomidae; genus Folsomia; species Folsomia inoculata. The sequence continues at coordinate 26,278 of JAQIWQ010000030.1, read as the reverse complement.
CAAGGACGGTTCCCAAACGCTCAGGACTATTCGACTTCAAACCACTTCAATTGTGCAGGTGCTACTCCTTTAAGTTTTGATGGAAGGATGATGAAAAATGATGATGATGATGATGGTGATGATGATGATGATGACGTTGGTTATGGGAAGCATAAGCATGTCGATTGGAAAAATGTTAAGACATGCTCATCAGAATTAAACAACTCTCCAAAACTGTATTTAATTGAGGGTCTGAGGGAGGTCCTATTAAGGCAGCCAAACGCCGACTTGATGTTGGAAAGAGTAATGAAAAAGGAACAGGAGGAGGCTTCAACTTCATCATCAAAGGACGCCAGGACGACATCGAAGGCAGTAGTGCTTTGGCAGCCGTTAGTGGTAACAGGATCTTTCCAGTCGTCTACTACGGTTGATCAAGATCGTGAAAATGTCCAAACTGACCAACAGGTAATTAAAGGGGAAGATGAAAATGAGATGGAGGTGCTTTCATCGTGATATTTAAAATAGACTGAAAATGACTAAGATATGATTAAGATAAAGATATGATATAAGATAAAATGACTAAAGATGATTGGTTTTTCATCCAACGTGAGCCAGATCTTTTACAATCTCTTAATTTATTTGTTAATTTTGTTTGTTATATTTCAATTCGAAAGGAAATGTGATTTATATTTCAAGTATGTCTATATCGGATCTAAATTTTTAAATTTTAAGATATAATATTTCGTCGGTAAGATGTTGGAAATTTAAAAACAGTGTCCAACTATAATTTGACGTACGAAGACGAATAAAGTATAATTTCAGTGTAATTTATTTACTGTGTTTTCATTCCAAAAGAGAATTTAGAAAAGAATTTCCATTAATAACTTTTGATGTAACGACTAGAAATTCACCTGCAATATCAATCAGTTTGTCAGCCACGTTGGGTATTTATTTTGGTTTAATTTTCTTACGTTCATCATCCTGTTGAGCAAGGAATCTCAAGGCAGAAATCTCGGCGAAAGTGCAACCTCCAATGAAAACGACTATCGTAAATTTAGGTTGGCGTTTGGCAGATGCTAAACTTCCACTCGGTATCACAGGAATTTCTGACTCTTCATCTATCACTGGTTTCTGCAGCAATGTCTGAAGGGAATCTTTTAGCGTAGCCCACAACAAAGGTCGAAGTCTGTGCTGAACCAGGCGAATGGTCAGTGGGGCATATCTACCAAAGAGGAGGAGAATGGATTTGTAAATTTAATATTAATACTGGGGTACGCTTAATTGTCGATCGAGGAATTACATGCTGTGAACGTAAGTGAAGTCATCTGGTTTTGTTTCTGACACATCATTACGAGATAGCTGAAGGGCACGTTTCAACACAGAATACCTGCTTCCAGTAGTCTGATGGGAACAAATAAATTTAAATACAGGGGTCGAATTTCCGAGTGCTCAATAAATATCGTACCTGAGTACGGAAAAGCCCCAATTGATACAGCTTTTGTATTGTCAAGAAATGATCGAATCCATAATTTTGAATTATCAGTCTTTCGTAGTGCTGCATAATTTTTATCTTCAAGCCTCCACTGGTAATACCTACATAAAAGTGGATGATAGTAAACGTTCTAAAACTATGCATTATTATTCATTGTAATTTTACTCACTTTGGATAATAAGCAGCCGTAGAACTGTATTAAGTGGAGCTTTCTTGCCACACAAGTATTCAATGTGCAAATTCAACTTTTCCGTATCGATTCCACTAAGAAGTTCTTGTTCACATTCTAAGCTGCTCAGAAATTCCTCTGTTTCTGTCTTCGCTTTGATTAGTTCCGCAACTGATGTATCTATGCAGAAATTATTACAAAATATATTAGTCTTCCTGAAATGATGATTGAAATATGAAAATCGAGAGCAACTCACGGTCAGATAATGATTGTTTCAAGGCATTTACGGCTGGTAATTGTCTAACTAGTCTTTTCATTTCCCCCATAGACATTTCTCCTCTGTCTTTCTGCCTAAAAATTTCTTGAATCTCTGCAGTCTTGGAACGCAAAACCCCACCTATTGCACTAAAGTTCTTATCCCGTAGTTCAACGTACAAATTCTCTGTGGAGTTTAAAATCATGGTCTTTGCTTCCCCAAATTTTTCTTCTGGAAATTTTACTTGATCTGCAATTTGAAGGAATACAAAATATGCCTCATTTCGTTGATAGTATTCAAAGTATATAAAGTATTACTGTTATTAATCCCATAAAATTCATCTATAAGTCCTTCATAAGTCAACTGGGTCAGAACGGGCGAAAGTAAATCAACATCACGATCAATTATGAATAGAGAATCAATATTTGTTCCAGAAACCTTTAAAAAAACAAAATCAAGCATCAAACTACTTCCTTAGAACCTAAGAATTATGTCCAATATATACCTGAGGCTTAAATGGACCAGTTTCTTGCTTAACGGAATGAATTAGTTCGTAAACTTGCTTTGCAGCTGCCCCCACCCCAAAAATTTTCGCAGGTACACCATACGTTTTTTGTAAATACACAATGGCTTTTGCTACGTGATACAATCCTGTAGGATCAACATCCATCTGAAACTCTTTAAAGGCATATTCCTGCTCCAGTGAAATAACATCTTTATCTAAAGGAAATAGAAAAATTGGAAGTTCTTCCACAGAAGATAAACTAGAAAGTACTCCTTTCTCCTATAAGCCAAATAATAAATCAATCCTTATTTGTAACCAATATTAAAAATTCTACACGAATGAAAAAAGCAACATACTTCCAGCCACTTGATGCACAAAGTGGAAGATCTCGGAAGAAAAAACAAGTGAAATTTCTTTCTTCGACGACCACTTTCCTCTTTTCGTATAGCGCTTTCCACCAACTTCATGAGATGTACGAGTGGACGACAAATAAAAATGATAGTCTCAGGCATATCCGTAGCTGGAATTTGTCCTTGTTCCAACGACAACATTCTGACAACACCTTGTTCCTTCAAATCAGAATGCTTCAAGATAAGATTCATAGGGTTTGTAAGTGCACGGTCCCACACCAATGCCTATAAACAAAGAAATCACACACAGTAAATACTGGGATTCATAAAAGTAATCAAAAATAATTACCTTCTCCCCTTGACATTTCTGAAGTAATGCCACAATATCTTTATGTGCTAATTTCTGCAGAATAGCAACATCGACGACTGTATTCATAGGTCTTGGAACTGTCTCCATATGCGCCCCAAAGGAAGACGAAGAAGCCATATTAGCAAATACCACTCAACTCTGCAACAAATAAACCACACCCACCGCATTAAATATCAATCAAAATCAAATTAACAAGTTATATTCGTAAAAATAATTTCTTTAAAAACTGCACAAAATATATTCAACCTCTAAAACACAAAAACGTCCAGAACTAACCTTAAATGCTATTATACTACAATAAATAATAATAACATTGTCCAGTAGAGCTGTCCAGTCCGGGAAGGAGGAGGCAACCTTTTATTTAGTTTTCTTTCAACTAAATTATTGACATTTGCTGATTTGTTGACATTGAATTGACAAGTCTCATTCTGCCTCCTTCAATCCAATTTTTATTTAGCAGTGTTGCTCTCCTCTGCCCTCTTTCGAGTTGAAGAGTAAAAGTAAAGAGGAGAGAAACCCTTTTGCTCTCTGGCTCCAACATTTTAAGAGGAAAATAGTAAGGAGCACGCCGTCATTCTAAACTACACTCAGTCTGTTCTTCATTATTTTGTCCTCAGTCGTCCTCTTCAAGAAACAAACTCTTAAAAAAGGTAAGTTTCAATGTTTTTGACTAGATTTAGAAATTTTATGGTTTACTTGATTTTTTAGAGTGAAAATGGTGGCTGCAACACGAAAGAACGGAAAGACCAAGTCGGGACATAAGAATCCAACATTGCTCCCCGGCGTTCACAGATTTGGTCGCTCTACTGCTTATCACAAGAAGGGTATTTGGGCCAAGCGTAACATTGCTAACCCAAAGAAGGTGGGTTTAGTTTTTTGTAATTGTTAAAAGAAGGGAGGGATATTCATCAAGATGTTGTGAATTAATTGTAATTATGTCATCAGGTGGGGGAAAAGAAACCAACCATTGTTGAAAAGAAGGTTGGTGGTGAAAAGAATGGAGGAACTCGAAAGGTCCACCTTGTCAAATCCAAGCGCTACTATCCAACTGCTGTTGGACGTCAACGAAGAGTAGTGAAAAGAAATAACGTCATTACTAAAACCAAGTTGAGGGGTTCTTTGGTTCCTGGGACCATTGTTATCCTGGTCGCTGGTCGGCATGCGGGACGTAGGGTTGTTTTCTTGAAGCAGTTGAAATCTGGGCTCCTTTTGGTGACTGGTGAGTTAATATTCTTGTTGAATAAAATTGATACTTGTTGGTTAAAGGAAGGAAGTCAAGGAAGGAGCTGAAGGATCATTATTTTCTATTCATTTTTTAGGACCATTCAAGTTCAACAGCGTACCACTTCGTCGTGTCAATCAGCGATACGTCATCGCAACATCAACCAAGATTGACCTTTCCAAAGTGGCCATCCCAGAAAAGTACGATGACACCTACTTCCGCAGGGATAAGAAGGAGACCAAGAAACTACGCAAGGCACAACAAGGAGACATTTTCGCTGCGGCAAAGTCTGGCTACAACCTCAAGGAGCACAGAAAGACCGATCAGGTATAATTGCTTGCTCTATTAAATAGCCTAGAGGCAGATTTAGCATTATTTCCATGAATGAAACATAACCATCTAAACTAATGTATAATTTTCCAGGCTGAGATGGATAAACAGCTCGTAGCAGTTTTGAAAGCTAACCCAGAGAAGAAACAGCTATTCAAATACTTGTCTTCTCCTTTTTACCTTCGTACTGGGCAGTTTCCCCATCGAATGAAGTTTTGAATGTTTTTTTCAATTTGTTAAAGAATAAACTACTTTGACGTAATGTTACTCTGAACGAAGGGAATCTTTACTTTTACTCTTTTAAGTCATTTGCATCTGTTCTAGATTTACTTGTAGAAATATCCACACTACTGACTGACCATAGCTAGTTTTTTTAGTATTTGAACAATGAAGTGCACATTTTTTAAGCAATTACCATTTGGGTAATCAATTGTTGGCTGAAAACTTGATTTCTCAAATTTTGTGGAGTTTCATTATTGAGAGCTGACTGGGCGGCAAAGTTTCTACTCAACAAAATCATTTTCTCAATAAAAAACATTCACTAAACGTACAAAACTGTACAAACTACTTTTAATTTGGTGAACTTGGTTTAAAATGTTTCTTACATTTCACTTAACCAACAAAAAATGATCAAAATGAAGTGTAAAATTGATAGTGCAAATTTATTAAGTAAGTGTTTGGTAGAAAATTGTGAATTTCGTTTTCATTTTTATTTATTGATCTGGAGTTTATTATAAATTTATATTTTTTGTAGATTGGAGTCGGATGATAACGACTTTGACATCAATTGGAGATGAAGAGGTTCATTTTTCATTTACCGACTCTACCCTAACCCTTACAGTTTTCGATGCTTCCATGTCCGTCTCGGGGATTGTTACTTTTTTCAACAACTTTTTTCAAGTGTAAGAATATTTTATTGGTTATTCTGTGATTAGACTAATTACACATTGATTGATGTTTATTTTCAGGTTTCACATTCCTCGAGGATACTGTAAAACATTTAAGTTGCCAGCCAAATGTATATTGAACCCCTTTCGGTCGCCTCGGTTCATTAAAAGCTGTATTTTTTGTGAAATTGCATTTGAAGATGAAAAGGACGATATTGTTGTTACAATGGGGTGCAAGTCACTCACGGAAATCAAATACACAATCAAATTGTTGGATAATTCTGATGAAATGCACACAGACCATGATCCAGATAGATTGGCCAACTGGATTCGAACAGATCCCAAGTTTATGATCAGCAATCTCAGCAATTTCAGTCATGCAAAGGGCCTTGTTGATCTCACAATCAAGGCTGAGGGGAATAAACTTTTGATGAAAAATCGTGCTACAGATCTGATGAGAAGAGGTATGTACTATGGAGTAAATGTTAATCTTTGATTTAAAAAAATAAATCAATTGGCTGATTGATTGACTGATTGATAAGCAGGCATTGCATTAGTAATTGGTTGAAAATTTTGTTTCAGAGGGTAAAATCTACACCGAGTTGGCGTTAAGTACATTAGCTTTTGATAGATTTACCATAAACGAGGACACTGAGGTTACATTTCAACTTCGAGATTTCAAAACTTTTATCGCACTTGCTGAACATATGAAATTGGCCATGACTATTCACTTTCATGGTCCTCAAGAGTAAGTATTATATTTTAAAGACAATAACTTGGTCACAATAATATTGTTTGTTGTATTTGTTTCAATTTCAGTCCTGTGATGGTTTGTGTTAGAAGTGAGCAGCTTGAGGCTACGCTGGTGTTAGCAACAAAATACGTGCCAGAGGTTGATTTGGCTTGCATGGTCAATGCTTCACAAGCATCTTCTTCGTCGGCGATGTCCAATATAATCAGTAACGTGTCATCGGCTGGCCCATCACAGGTCCCTGTTCCTATACCTGTGGGACGCAAAGAGAAAACGAATAGACTTAACCCCATTCCCACCCCTCAGAATGATCCTGAAGATAGAGAAAATGAAGGTGACGGTACTCATCCTCCTCCTCGAAAAAGAATGCGAGACTTGTTAGCCAAGGTGAATGTCGCTTTCGATCCTTACAAAAAGTTCCCTGGTCATGACATCGTTCTGGTGGAAGCTAGTGATGAAGAATGCTCCGAAAACGATTTTTAACTGCGGGTCCATTCAGAAGTCAGACTTCGTTATGAAACTCGTGTCCTCTAAACTAATCATTTTAAGTAATTTTACAAAGATGTGTACCTGTGATTATTTCGAATGTATGAAAGAATGAAATATTTTTAATTGATTTCTGTACCTTTTAATACATGTCACGTTGTGAAATAAAGTAAAGTTTGTTGCCTGCCGTTGAAGTTGGTATCAAAGTATATTAGAAAGAAAATGGTTTGTTGTTTGTGACTGGCATAAGTAATTCAGTTTTTATTCAATTATTACACTTACTCCACCTATTTTAATTATAGCAATTACCATTCTCTCTTGTAGGAAAATTCTTTGAATCCCTTTGGAAGAAATCAAAGGCAAACAATACATAACGGTATCCGCTATAGAACTTGGGAACGCATCCTTGTTTATTAGCACGGAATGTCTGAAAATATCTATGGGTTCATCTCAATTTAAAATAAGTCACAATTGTAAGTTACAACATGCACTCTTTAGACTGGTACACTTTTATGCCCGTTTTACATAAAATGTTGAAAAGATAATGATTTGGCCCAGTTACATCATAAAATGACAAAATTTGGTTAAATATAAGAGATAATAACGATGCGAAAAACTTGAAACTGCCTTGATTTGGTACTTACAAAGGAAACCTATTCAATATAAATGGGATCAGGTAGATAAGGCGAAATTAAATTTACAATGAAACGATATCGAAATGGTGGGTATTGATGGAACATGATAAGAATAGTCAGGAACGGTTGAATTTGTTATTAGCGTCAAAATCCAGTCAATAAGGTAGTTGGTTAGTGGTCAAGGGGAAAACTTACACCTACTTTCATTACTCTACCGACTGGACCTGGACCACGACTCGACTTAACTTACAATTAAACAATTTAGTTTGAAAACCAATTTTTGCATGATAATCCAAAACCATCACTTTACATGAATATAAATTTACATTATGAGTTCAGCAGCTTCTAGCACTTGTAGTTTCGTCATGCGGCGGACAAAGCAACTGGTAATTTAGTTTTAGTAATTAAAATTTACGTACTTCGTTATGAGAAAAATTCAAGGGGTGATTAGAAAAGTTAAGAATAAATGTTCGGATGGAGAAAGTAATTGGTTTGGTGAATTATATAGAAATCAATTTTTCCTTTCAAAGAGATTCTAGAATACCTCTATCAATTATTTCTTCTTATTTTTCGTATTGGCTCCTCGTGGGGGTGTAACAGGCCGACTTGAATTCAAACTTCCGTATGGAAACTTTTTCTTATTATCTGCCGGCTAAAATTGAAATAGTAGAAACCCCGTTAGTTTTGGTAACCCATAAAGTAGTGGATGAATAACAAACCTTCAGAATCTGAAATGAGCACATGAGAGTCTCATCCACACTCATCATCGCACCAGCATTATCAAATTCGCCGCAGTAATTTGGTGCAGAGAACAAAGTGACCAGCTGACGTTTTGCGAAAAACTCGTAACCATCTTCCACAACCTGAAATTTTTAAAAGGACATCTCCGGTAAATAAGTTAACAAATTACACGTTGTTTGTGAAGATTAACTATAAATAAGTTTGTAAAAGTAAATTAAAAAGTTCTTTACCTGATGTGCACGACAAATCAAATCAAAATCATGCTTGTGGAGAAATTTCGCAACAACTTCCGCACCAAAAGTGAAACTGACACCTCGGTCGTTCTCTCCCCATCCCATGGTATCTTTATCCGGGTCAGACCTGTAAACATATTAAATTAAAAGTTTAGACGAAGTGTCATTCAATCAAATCAACGATTTTTTGTATACTAACCAAAGCAAATCGCAAAGTAATCCCTGATCAGGAACATCAGTTGGCCTCATTATTCGGCGAATTTGTTCCATTGACTGTAAATCAGGGCTCAACCCTCCGTGGCAGCAGAAGATTTTTTCATCAACAATAGCAGCCACCGGAAGACAGTTGAAACAATCTGTAAAAGTCTTCCAAAGTTTGATGTTGTATCGCCGCTTGCCTATGCAAACCAAACCACAATCAATTCAACTCTTCAAATTGCATCACCAATGCGTCACCATTATCATCACTTATACATAGTCGTAACTTACATTCATCATAGAATCCGTAAATCCTATTGATGCTTGCGCACTCATGGTTGCCCCTCAGCAAGAAGAAATTTTCTGGGTACTTGATCTTGTAAGCCAACAGCAGACATATAGTCTCCAATGATTGTTTTCCACGGTCCACGTAGTCACCCAAGAACAAGTAGTTTGACTCGGGTGGAAACCCTCCATACTCAAACAAGCGTAGTAAGTCATAGTATTGACCGTGTATGTCACCTGTTACCCAAATCAACATATTATTTACTTCTTCATCTTCACCTCGACTTTAAACTACAATTACAAATTACTATAAACAACCACAACCACTCCACGTTTTTACACAGTTCCACCTCAAACTAAACGCAAACAAAATGCCTACACTCACCACAAATCTTCAAAGGAGCTTCCAGCTCTAACAAAATTGGCTGGGACAGGAAAATTTCTCGACATTTCAAACACAAGTTCCGAATCTCAGTCTCGGTTAATTGGACGTTTTTTCCCGGTCGTGATCCCCGAACTATATTGATGACAAAATGAATTTATTTATTTCCTCTCTTGAACGTCAATAAATGTTCAAGATGAGTTGTTTTCTTAAGCAGCTTACCTTCAAGAAGCCGCGAAATGATGTTATCAATGTTGAGCTTATCTGCGTCACTACTCATGGTATAGCTGGTAGTATTGAGGAAAGTTACACTAGATAAAAGTGGATGCAGGGGATGGGTGGGTGGGTTGATTTCACTTGTTCCTTTTGATAAATATTTAGCGACAAGGTCAAAAGTCTTTGTCTTTCCTTTATTTACAACACTTTTTTAAGTCTTTTCCGACTTGGAAATTGACGAGTGGGAAAAAGTCGGTGGAGGAGGTGGTTCTTTAATTTACTAGTGGTCGGTAGGTCGGCGGAGAGTTTTTCCTTCCCACTGTGTCTGTCCACTTCCCAATGAGTGATACTGACTGACTGGTATTATATAAGTAAGGAGAGAGAGAAGCTTTTGCTGCTGCTGCTGTTCTTGTGCTGGAGTTGAACAAGGACAGGACAGGACGGTTGTTGGCAGTGGATGGCTGGCTTTGCTTAGGTAGGTATTAGTAGTGTAGTGGTTTTGGCTATCCTAGCTGCTGCTGCTACATATGTCTTGGTGTGTTGTGTAAGTGATGATGGTTGTTGGTTTGGTTGGCGAGAGTGAATGAAAATGGCTCCTCTAGAATTGAGTCACTTCAAAACCAGAGGCCTCGTCATGGATGAGCGCGGGTGTAGGGGGCACTTTAGTCGGATAAGGAGGTGCCATCTGGTAAACAGTGTAGTTACTTTCGGATGGATACTCTTTGTTCAACAACCCGGCTCACACCGGCATTCATCTAATGCAATTACACAGGGTTATATGAAGTCTCGCTTATCGTTGAACAACTTATCGATGAATTTAAATTTGTGGTTCTAAATGATTCCGCATACGAGGGTTAGGAAGACATGGATGATCTTGGTTTTTATGCCTTGATAACTGTTTAGAAATTTGTGGATAAGTGTTGACTTCTCGCCGAAAATGTTTGCGAACGTGTTTGACGTAATAAAATATTACTTTATTGTCCAAGGATTTCTTTGGAACCTCTTGTTTTTATAATCTAAAGTATTTGTTGAATCCGGGACAGGTTATTAATACAAAATCTGCCGGATTCATGGCAAGAACAACAGAAATATCCGTTTTCGCAAACTTTTTCCACCTTTTAAAACGTAGAATTGTGAATGTTTCTAATATATCAGCTGACATGGCTGAAATCATATTTTTGTAGGAATTTTCGTTTTCCTTGAACGTAACCAGAATCTAAGAATAAAAAAAATGAAAATGTCAAAAACGGAGGTTGCAAAACTTTTTCTAGCGATGAGTCCAAACTCTTGTGCCATTCTCTTGAACAGTGACCCAAGCAAATAACACGAAGGTTATCGACGTCTTTGTAATAGCATGGGGAACATTTAGAATCAACAATTTAAATTCATTGATTAGTTGTTCAGTCCAAATACCAAGATAAGCGAGACTGCATATATTATGCAAATTAGATAAAATGGAGAGTTGGACCCTTTAAGGGTTGTGTGCGTTAGGTACTCACTGAGAAACGCTAATGAACGATGTATCATTCACTCACAGAACACTGCAATACTTGCGCTACCTAACGTGGTAGCCCTTAAAGACCGTGTCGCAAAGTGGAATAGGCCTTTCTATTCTAAGTCTCACTACTACTATACCCTCCTTATCTCTTGACCTTAGGAAGCGGTGACGTATCCAATAGCTCGCTCCACTACCATTGTACTCAAGGCCCAGCTTAAGTTGGATAGCTGGGATTATCATGTTTGGCCAAGAAAATTAGAGAGTCCTTTTGACAAAGAATGTATGCCGACATTTTCCGCCAACATTATTAAATAATGTCGGCATAAATTATTTGTGAAAAAGACTCGAACTTTCTTGGGCAGACAATAGTTGTATGACGGTTAATGGCGGTACATTTATCTATCATAAACAAAATTCCGAACATACGCAAAAGTGATAAAAGTGCACAAAACTGCACAAAATACTTGAAATTCAAGAGATAACCAAGTCGAGGTTTTGTATCCAAGTCGAAAAATGTCGTCATTTTTTTAATAATTTAAAAAGTTACATTTTTCGACTTGGATACCAAACCTCGACTTTTTCTTCTTCGGAACGTTTCATGGATTTAGGGGGATTTCACGGCTTTGTTGAGGTGGATGTCAACTTGTTATGGGAGTGAGGTGGGGAAAGGGGGTGGTTGAATTACGAAGAATCACCTTTCAATTACCAGGCAGACGATGGAAGAGGAGAGATTGTACAGGGGAATAATTTTAGTGCGAGTGGGGGGATTTCACGGCATTGATGTAGGCGATTTCCGCTTACTTAAATGGGAGCGGGGATGGATGGGGGCAACGTCCCGTTGCAACAGGGGCCCCCCAGCAGGGACTGGTTGGGCCGCGAAGCGAAGCGGTCGTTCCGGTGGTGAGTTATTATTACTCGGCGCTTATTATATAGCTACTTCAAGTAAATAGTAAATCGCATGTACATTCATTTGCCAATGGTTATTACTATTACTTACAATTAAACTCTTAAATATTTTATTTATCTTATTACAAGTCGCATTCATATCATAACAAAGGTCATGTTATGTAGTGGTACATTATAAAATTCATTTTATTTAATGTAATTTAATTAACATTTATTTACTTAAATATTTAGGAGAGGAATTTAAATTACTAGACGACATACATAAAATATGCAGTTGTTTTGATTGGAAACCGTAAATATTATAGACATTATAGTATGAAGCCGCGTTAACATTTTAGAGGTTGCTATTCAAATAGCAATAATGTAATATTCTTAATTAACCGGAACAAACTTCTGCATGTTCATCCCAAGCAGCCACCTATAAAGTGTTACAATTTAAAAAAAATAAAACATATGATTATGTGATATTATGTAAAAATGACTGACCTGACATTCTCGTGAACAGTACCACTGATTGGCACATCCTGCGCAAACGAATTGAGCTTTATTAGAGTGACATCCTTGACACACGGGAACATTAGCGGCGTCAGATTTCTTCTTTTGGGGCTCATCACGGCTCTAAAAATAAAATAAATCAATTGCTGTAACGATAATCATATTCACAGTATGGGACTTGTAAAAATTTCTTTATAACTTCAATTTTCATGAGTATCGAGGTTCTAAACTATGACACGGACTATACAACTATGATTAAAAATGAACATTATCTAAAGAAATCGTCCTTTTATACTAATTGCAAGACAAGCAGCTAAATTAAAGGTTCATGTTTAGACAAATGAGTGTGAAGAAAAAGTAATTCCATACCTTGGACGAAGCCAATAAATTTGCTAATGACAAATTCTTCTCAGAACCAGCCGAGTAATTAGATACAGACGAATGGTTGTAAACAGCAGTTTCTTCCAAGGAGTGACTCGCAGAGTTGCCATTATTAGAGGACAATAATTTTTCCAACGTTGTCCCCGCCGGAGCCTTGCTTACCGACGACACACTGCTGGCCCCAGAGATTGTTCCATTAACTTTACTGGCTTGAACAGTCTTGGTATTCTTGACGGTAATAGTTGGTGGACTTGTGGCCAAGTCTTGCTCCTTTTCGTAATGCGACTTCATCTTTAACAACAGATCCGTAAAGCTAATCCCTGTAGACTGATTCAATGGGGAAAGGGTAGATGTGGACGTTAATCGTCTTTGTGTTTCTTCGTCACAGTCTCGTGTTTTCAGTCTAAAAATAAATACTAAGTTAATCCCAATGCTTCAACCAAGTTATAGTTATAATAAATGCTAACTTGGTAGTATTGGCCTTTGTTTGTTTTTCTAATGTTTGAATCTTTCCATCCCATGCGTCTACTTTGTTGATGATATTGGTAATGTCCAGTCTGATTTCTCGTATATCTTTGACCAAAGAGAGGAGGAGTTCTCTGTCCGTGGGTTCGTCATCAGTACTTGGTGGTCTTCTTCTCTCGGCAGCAGGTGGTCTATTTTGAGATGTTCTCATTTCATCGTCTTCATTGCCAACACTGGGTGGTCTCCTCTCAGAAGGAGGGGGTTTATTTGGAGTGGAGTTTGTTGATCTCATTTCATCATCACTTGACATTATACTAAAACGTCAAAACATTGGAAAATTATAAATTATGAAAACTTTACATCGGAAAATAATGAATGAGGTTTTCATTACCTGAAAGGGCTCTAATCAGAGCTTGTAAGGATGAATTTGAAAATTCAACTCAATGTTAGGAATTCACCAAGAGGGCTGTTAATCACAGACAACCCTCTTGGAAATACTGATCCACTTCCCCCATACGGTAGTCAAAATATACTCGTCGAAAATAGTCTTCTCAATCCGAACAATCCTTCAAACCCAAGGTCCAATCCAGCAGCACAGCCGCCACAAGAGTTTTTATACTTAATTTTGTCTTGATTAGCAGAGTAGATGAAGCTTGAAATTGTTATGAGTTTTATCAAGTTTTGATAACCCATGGGCTGCCAATTTTACAAAAATTATTACAAAATTATGCTTTTTTTAAAGAGAAATTTCCCAAGTCACTCGAGTCTTCCGCCAGTCTCAACATCATGAGATCAAATACTACACAATAATTTAGATCAAGAAAATTAGAAAAACTGGAATTTCGATTTCAGTAGAAAAACATAAAAATTTAAAGTTAAATTAGAATAGAATAATATCATGATTAGTCAATTTAATTAATTAACTAGTTAAACACCTATTTATAACTAATTTAGTACTAATAATAATTAATAACCAACCTTGAAGTTGAAGCATTACTGGGTTGTATAGTAAGTAAAGGTTACTATAGGTCATTCGTTTTCGGAAAATTCCATCCATCATGTATTTTTAGCTCCCTCCCTTTCCATTCTTCTTGGATGGAAAAATTAGAATAAAAAAGAGTAGAGTCAGTAATAAATGTTGAACTCCATGGTAGTGAATATTGGCCAAGTACCATGCACTTTCTTTCATTAGCATCCAGAGGACAAGTGTGGGTCACAGTGAAAATCTCTGCTCCAGAGAAAAATAATTGGAAATTTTGAAACAAATTCTGATAGGGACAAAAAATTCGGAAATTTAACAAAAATTGTATAAATTTTGGGTATGAGATTAGTTTTAGACTAGATTTTTCAGTTTTCGTGAGATTACTTTCTCCGTAACTCCGAATACCGTCAGCTTTCGCTTTCACCCTCGTCCAAGGTCAGGGCAGAGGGTTATCGTTTTTTAATTGGGCATTTTTTAAATCAAGAAATTGAAAATAATTTACAAATAGGTTTTCCGAAAGTGCGTGTATATTTTATGTAAATTTTATTTACTTGCAGGGTCTGAATCTACACGGATTTGAATGAAATTCGGAACAAAATTACTAGTCATCATCGCATAATTCTTCAAGCTGAGCTTTAAAACACTGTAAGACAGTGCTATTGTGAATTATCTTTATTGGAGGGTTGGAGCATTGGATAAGACTGAACATTTGATACTGATATTCAAATCCGCTTTCACTTTAACCTCACCCCCATTCGTCATGGCTGTTCCAGTGGCCAATTTACCACGAAACAACACTATGAATGAATCTGTAAAGGAGCGACGAATTCGCCCCCTGTATGGTGAGTTAACTTTATACTTGTTACATTTTTAATCGATTATTAAACACCGGTCGTATTACTGATAAATAATTACTATTGAACGGACTAGATCTACTGGACACGGGCAATAGCAAAAAGGTTTTGCAAGAAGCAGACAAAATCTTGAAAAAGCATCCAAATTTTTCGTGCGCAAAAGTAATATATTTTCTACAGGGGAAGATCTAAAGAAGGAATATGGTTATATGAATTCGGCTGTTATTATAGGTCTTCAAATCGCTAGCGTATATTAGGCTTGGAAAAATGGAAGAGTGTATGTCAATAATGAATCAAGTTTTTGATGAAGTACCAACTGATGAAAGTACTCTACATGCTATGTCTATATGCTACCGGGAACTGGATATGCGTAAGTGAAATTCTTGCACGTTTGTATTTTATACAATGGAATTATTTAATTAATTTGTTGGATTGATGTAGCGGAAAAGGTGTGTATATTGTATGAAAATGCATGTCGAAGTGACAGATGCGAGGAGCACATGACATCTTGGTTCATGGCATACGTTCGAGTATGTGTTGTTCATCGAATTTATATTTTGATGTAGTATGTGTTAATAATTGATTCTTTAATTACTTTAGGTACTGGATTTCCCTAACCAGCATAAAGTGGCTATGCAGCTTTACAAGACGTATTCAAAAGGGACTTATTTGTTATGGGCGGTTATGAGTCTCTACGTAAAAGCAGTTGTCTTGGATGACCAAAAGATTGCAACTGCAATCACGTTACCTCTTGCAGCAAGGATGATGGCTAAATACCTTGACGAGAATCCAGGATACTCTTACTGTGATGTATACCTGTACATCAGAGTATTATTCAGAATGGTATTTGAGTCTATTGAATGCATATTCATTTTATATTTTATTGTAATAGTAAAATCTTTGACTTTATAGGCCGATTATTCTGGTGCGATATCTGTTTTAGAGAAGGCCAAGGATAAAGTTCAAGGATGGTCATACGATCAGCATGCAAGATTGGAAATGGCGTGCTTGACGAAGATGAAAGACGCTGAAAAACTGATGGCTGCGTGTGAGAAAGATATTTTGCATGAGTAAGTGCTAATTTTAATAATATAAAGACATTATTATAGTGCTAATTTCTAGTACCCTTTCAGCACAACGAATTTCAAGAACTACAAACAATACGTAGAAATGTTTGGCCTGGAGAAGCCTGATCACGTTATACACTTCCTTCGTAGGATTGCTTACGATGGACAAATGAAAGTAACATCCAGGTGTGGATTGCTAGGTTTGATACTAATCGCTCAAAATTTGATGGAGAAGAAGATTAGCTCAAATACCGTTGACATTCGCCAGTTGTTTATTGATTACTTTACGAATTTCGGATCCAAGCCTTTCTTCATTCGTGATATGAAACATCATTTTAAGTATCTCAAAGACAACCACGAAGTAACAATCACGAGCACGATTCAGGAAGATTTGGTGAACCATCATTTTAAGTATCTCAAAGACAACAATGAAATAACAGTCGCGAGTATGACTGAAGGTGATTTAAAGAATTGTAAAGTATCGAAGGAAATGGTAAGGAAATCCCTGTACTGTCATCATAATATGGTTAACAGAGTTATATGCTTTGAATTTAATTTACTTGCAGCTTACTATCCTTCAGTGGAAATCAAATTTTGAGTGCACACAGTATTTTTTGAGAGAGCCGAAGATTCTGTCCGATCCATCTATAGTCATCAAATGCGTTTCGAAAATGGTTAAAACGTACACATCGGCTGATGAGCATCTCAAAAGTTCGGGCCTCAAATCTGACGCCAGGGATATTAGTCCATATGAAGACGTATTAATCACAAGTTGTATGGTGCTAATGAAGACTGTCTGGAACAAGTCGGAATTTTGGAGTGGTTACTATCTTGCCAGCCATATGAGTTCTATAGATTTGGGAAATAATGACAGCGTTGTTAAATCCGAACGGCCGATTGAAAATGGCTTGCTACCTGGACTAGGCAAGCCTGACTGGTTTGAAGGAGAATTCCCGATCGTTTTAAGCCTGGTACTATTGGAGTATGGAATTTTGAGTAGTCCACATTGTTACCAATTTCGAGTTATGCTTGGGAAGACGTATTTATTTTGTGGTGCGGAAGTAGCTGGCCTTTATCAAATTATGAAAATGGACATCAAGCACATGCAGATAGATTCGTTGGGTTATCTGTACCTTCCAAAAACACTTATGAGTGGAGTTTTAACAGATATACAGCGTGTGATGGTTCATGCTGATGGGTTCTACGGTAATTGCAGTAAGGAGGTATGGCGAGCAACAGACTTCTTGAATTTAAAAAATTACCTTCGGTTTTTATATTTCTTAATTGGTTTATAGCTACTAGAGCATGTCATATCGGCTTACAAGAATACTTCCTGGAATCAAATACTGGAGTTCATGGAATTCAGGGAGACCGTCGCTAATTCCGTTCAGGGATGCCAAATTAGAGTGGAAAAAAGATTGTTGGATTACACAACGGAAGGAAACAGCCGAGAACAACTATACAAGGTATTTACATGGTAAAATATATTGGTATAAAATACAATAAATTTATGTTGATCTTCTCGGAATAGATTGCTCAACGAGAACACGTTGGGGTGGAAGCTGCCTTTACCACACGATTTGAAGATAATCGGGATTTCAACATTCATAATTTTATGTTTGAAGATGACAGTTTGGAAGAGTATAGACAACTCACATTTAAAGACAGCATTGAAAAATTAAAATTGCGAGCATCCATACTGGGAACCATAACCAATTTTATCAGGGCCCTATCAAATCTAAAAGATCCCAAAGGATGCATTGGATACATTGCGAAAAGCAGGCAAGCATTCGACGCTTTTTGTAAAATCATTAAAAGCCCACCAAAAGAATATGTTCAAGATTCAGGGCTTGAATATGTAAGTTTACTCTCCATTATGTTATATCCGCTTCATCCTTTTTATTATATCATCCGTTTGACATTTACTTGTGGATTTCAGCGGTGTTTGTTCGGTCCTTGGCCACCAAGTGCACATGAATACTTGGAAAGCCGAATGATAGTTGATAGCCTTCATGACTTCCTTGCTTTGGTTCTTGTAGCTGGGACATTTTCTCAACAAGGAAATTCTCAAGAGGACATCAACACCATGTGCACAGCAATGAAGGACGCTGGAGAAACATTATCTGAAAATATTAATGTGTACTTGACTTATTGGAGCGAAATTCATATTTCACTAATCAATATGGCAAACTTGAATGAAGACATTTTTCTAGTTGTTGAGGTAAAATTTTCCTAAGACAACTCGTTGCATTATTGGGATACGATTAATAGCGAGTTTTCTAATCTTCAAATTATGCTATGTTGCAGACGCTTGGATTTTTGTGCATACTAACGGATGTTCTCAAAGGTTTTTTTGAAAAAATTGTTCCTCTTGCTTCAGAAACCAAAGCTAAAAAGAAAAAGTCAAAAGATGTGAGTTATACGAATGTTTTATATTGTAATGCAAAGTTTGTATTACATATGTTGTTTGTTGCATATTCTAGAATCTTATCCGTGCTCCGTGGGTTACTCAATACAACTCTCTTGCAAAGGTCCTACTGTCGTGCTTATCGCTTATTGAAGAAAGGCTTAGCGACCTCGAAATTCAATCTGGGGGTTGGTACTCCCGTACCTGGTCAGAAAGTCAAGAAAACTTTTGGGCAGGGAAGGTACCGGAAGTTCTTCTGCTCGTTGTGAAACGCACACTTCCAACCGTTTGTGGAAGACTGTCTAGTAGCTTCGCTCAAGCATACACAGAAATGAAAAGCAACATTTCGTCAAAGAAGCAATTCGTCGAAAATCTTGTCATAAATTAAATTTTAGTCGCATTTAACAATTATCATGTCCGTTCATCATATCATGTTCATTGGCCATTTCTTATTATGTTATTATGGTCTCAATGCTATCACGAAATATTCAAATTCTTTTTATCTCAGCTCGAAGAGCTACATTTGTGTAACGATTTATCATGTTCCAATGCTATATATATAGGTTATAACTTCAAAATCTTTGTCGAATGTTTTGTTAGTTTTATCGGCAGCCTAAAACCAAATTTTAAATGAATTTTAAAATGATTTTACATATTTAATTGTAGCTGGTTTGTTTATTTCAAATCTTTAGTTTCTGAAGTAGATTTCTTCATAAAAACAAAAAAGGATATATACATTATTGGGCGTACTCCTAATAATGTAACAATTTTTAATTTTTATACAAATGTCCAGTAAGAATAAAATGATTGAAAAAGAAATCATTAAAATGATTAAAGTGTAAAAATATGTCACGCTCTTCCCGGAAGTTTCTGCCATTCTTTCAAGCTTTAACTACCAATAGCCACACAACGGCATTATTTTGTGGTGTCAGTTTAGTATTCACTCGGATTGTAAGATTTAAAAATTACAAGTACATTTGTAGTATTTTGTACTCTGATTACTTTTTGACTTTCCTCATCATTGCGAATTGTGACAGTTTACGTAAAATTTGTACACGCATGTAATTAACACAACTGATCCACGAGTTTGGCTCTGATGAACGAGTCTCACCTCGACTTGTTTAACTAATGGCCCTAACGACTTTTACTGTGTACCTGATTCATATCTATTATAATTTTTTAAATAAGAGAGACATTGTTACACAGTTTAACCTGAACATGGTCTCTTCTTATAACAATTGCTCAAAGTGGTTATAAATGCAATAATTGCTAAATATTTAGTAGAACCACGTCAAACATAATGAGTTGCGAAATGGCTTTCGTTCAAGAATGGCTTTCGTTCAAGAATGTAAAAAAAGTAATTTTCGCAATCCAAAACCACATAAACTGGATTGATTTTTCTCCAGTTGAATCTGTCTCGAAGAGAATGGATACTTCATAGTGGTACAATAATGACCAAAAATATTTGTCCATTTTTTGTTGGAAAGTGTTTCAGACATTTATGTACATGATATTTACAATCAATTATATCAAATCTTTGGAAAATTTGCAAATCATGTGGTTAATTTCTTTTAGCATAACAATTTTGCTAGAACCGTTCTACTATATTGTCATTGATAATGTTAACCTCAACACGCATGCACAAGTCATTTCGCAACAACGATTAATCCTTCTGGTCATTCCTTTCTTCTTGGGTGATTACGAAAAATGGAAATGATAAATCGCGTTTATTTATTGTATAGTAGCATAAACTAAACGCTAAGGATTTTCCACATCTCGACTCGCAAGATCCATTAGAACTCCCAAGTTCGATCAGTAGTAGTTGCATATATGAGAACTTGCAAAAAATGAACCTTTTTGGGTTGGAGTCATTGTAAATCTGAAACCATCAAAATTGATAGTAAATCCATGCAATTTTGCAATTATTATATTCAGGAAAACTGGGAGGAACTGGTGAATGCAATAACCACCAATAACTATAACTACCTATTTACCAACCAGCACAACATATACTAATGGCAATATTTATTACGTGCTAACTGCACTGCAATCCATACAAGTTTAAGTACACAAGCAAAACAACTTGAAGGAAACTTTTGACTATGCATAGTTTTTCTTAATAAATGAATGGAAGGAACCATTTGTTTTCGTTGCAATCCGGTCAAGAGCATCTACACTATTTCATAGCATAATTTGGCCACAAACCAATAGTAAATTGAGCAGTAAGTAGTTTGTTAAGGTTGCTTACATGTTAAATGACATGACAATCACATTTCAATGTACACATCAAGTTTCCATCATATAATAATATCACATCCCATCACACACGCCATAATAACTACACATCAATATCTCCACTCAAAATCAATCTAAAGTCAGTGGTCATTAACGGTGCACTACACAAATACACGACCTGTCGGTGTTGGTTCATGAACTATTTGCGTGACACGAGTCGACTCTTGCCATGCCACAAAAAACCTGGGCCTTATATATCTGTGCAATTACTTTAAAAGATGTTCTACAGGTTCAAGTTTTCTTTTGCAGCAGCAATTAATTTGTAGGATCTGTTACTTGCAAGGATCATTCGTAGGGAAGTAGTCATACTTGTGTAGGGCAGAGTTACAATTGCGAGTTACTTACATATGTGGGGTGGAAAGTGGGTGCTTCTTTTATGCGTTGCTAAATTCTGGAGTTCCCACACTTGCATGTTTATTTCCTAACAATGAATGTATAACTTTAAGCAAACCAGAGCGATTTATTGTGCAAAAAGTAGTCATTCGTGATTTGCATCTAAATTGACGGTGGTAAAGTTCCATAGCTCTGAAAGAATCAAGCAATAAAGCAGTGGTATTTTGCAGTCCTTGCGAAGAACAAGTCCACTTTTCATTTCTATCACTTGAACGCCACACAATAGGAACGCTGCATGTTTGTTGAGCTTGCTGGTCAAGACAATAGTCAATCGAAGAGCAGTTATAATAGTAGTGTGATAATTATAATGATCATCGCGAAGGCATCTTCTTTTCCCTTCTGAACTTGTGTCGAGACTTATATACTCATTAAAGTTTAACTCATCATTATTCCTATTCTTCACACTCTTCTTTGTACTTAAGTCAGTGTGGTTATTGGTAGGACCTCACCTTGAATGAAGGATTGTTATGTTACGCAACAAGCAAAGAGAGTCTGCAAGTAAAGTTTGTGTGGTGTGGTGTGAGCGTCAGGAGTAAAACGTTGACACAAAAATGCCCACGTCGTACGTGGTGGTTGCACCAACGACGACGACATGGGACTGAGGCGGTACTATTATTGGAACCTTGTGAAGAAGTCTTATTAATCAGACGTGTGGGGTTTTGTGGACATAAGCCATTTGTATTTTCATATGAATGGTCATGTAGAAACACTACTGTGGCCATTCCTGTGGTAATGCGGTTTATCTATCTGGTGATGTGTGTGAGTGAAGAGTTTCTGGATATTTATGCAAACTTATGGTGGTCCAGTGCAGTTTTCGGGTTGAGGACAGTGGTTTGACAAGCTGGTTCTACGACACGCCATAAAATTAAACAAACAATGGAGAAATTCAAGCCTTTCATATCAATTTTTATTATTCCTAAAACATCTTTAATCTAGTCACATTTGTGTGTTTGCCTGTTATTTGTATTACCCTGCACTTAATTCAGAGTTTATTTATTTGGTGGATAATGGAATCAACAAAAGTTTTTCGAAATTGCATGTCAAGTGCTCTAATTTTTACTCTATTGTTGCTTCCTTGTTCCATTATCGCTGAAGAGAACGAGAATATAACAGAAGGGAGCAACCCATACAAAGGAGAGTTGGAGGTTCCAGAAGACTTGTATCCCACTGTTAACAAATGTTGTCCATTTAATTGGAGTTATGAGAATGGGAAATGCTTCAAATCGGATAATTTAAATGGAACAGTTGCTGTAAATGATTCCTCAGGACCAGAAGCGTCCTTTTGGGAAACCCCAAAGACGATTGTGACATTGGCCAAAGACTTTCACACGTTCAATATGACGGAGATTTTGGGAGATCCAGTTGTTTTTCGGTAAATATTACTGATTCATACATTGTCCGAAATGTATTACTTTCATTTCCTTGTCTGTGTGCAAAGAAGCACAAAAAACGTAAGAGGTAGCAAGCAATGATACACATATGTATATCAGCTTCACTTACTCATTACACACAATTAAGTTATCGTGAGAAAATTTGATGACTCGTCATCTTCAGTAAGTTATAATTTAATTTACCTGGAAATGCCAAGTAAACTTCCGTGGGAAACTCTCCATCAATTCAACAATCATCTATGAGGGCTCCGTTAATCCTTCAACAGATTACTTGCATGCATCAATACATGAGCCAATTACAAAATTCGCTATAAAAATTTAAATATATCAAAGTGCGCTACTGTATGTATAATATGTAAATTTGATCCTCAACCGTTGAGTTTTTATACGTAATACCAAACTCCAAACAATCTACGAGTTATCGTGCTCCAAACAGTTATGCAAAACTTTAATGCAATGTTATAACATTTCTCATCTTTTGATACTACCATCTCGTGCTCATCAAATGTCAATTCTCTTGTCATTTTTATGTTTTAGATTGAATGTGGCTCAGCCCAACTGCAGTACAAAGAAATTTGAAATCACACATAATGATCTAATGTCCGGTGCCGACAACTTGGACTCCGTTTTGGCGCTTTCTCCTAATGGCTACTTACTATGGTCAGATGAAGGTTCCGTGCATCAAGTACCTTCGCAAGAATTTTGTATAGATCAGTACAAGTGAGTTGGATATTCGTTCTTGGATATTTGCTTCAATTGTGCAATAATGCAACATGCAATAATATGTGTGCTTCCTTGTTTTCAGAAGCGAGTCTAATTATGTAGCAGTTTTTTGTGCCCCCGTTTGCGACGAGAACCATCCTTGTGTGCGAAAATGCTGTAACCCGGACGCTATTTTGTACAACAACAGTTGCATGCTAAGTACTAAGCAATGGGAACCATTTTTGTACGTCAGTCCTGGTCAGCCCGTTGTGCCCGATTCAAAACGACCTATTCACTATAAGATTGGGGTCCCTAATTGCGATTATTATTCCGTTTCTTTGAGGACCGAAGAGTCAGAAAAGTAATCTTACCTTAAATTCTAATCATTCCTTCAATGAAATGTGAAATAGAAATTGTCTTTTCGCTTTCTGTTTTGAATAATCGCCATAGGCCATCCATGAATTAAAAAAACTGACCTTGCTCCCATTTCTTGCAGAGTGTACCTATTGCTCAATGGAACTTTGGTTTTGGATTCTAATGGGAAAAAGGTTTACTACGAACCCGACACATTCTGCTTAGATGGATCTCTTACAACGACATTGTCCGATGATGGTGGTAGCAGTGAAACTGAAGTAGACTATTTGGACCAATATCAAGTCGTTCACTACAGTGGTCAAGAACGTGACCAAATGGTCATTTTATGTTATAATCCTGCTGACGAAATTAATGGACAACAACCTGAAGTCAGTTAATTGTTAATGACCTGATATTAATATATAATATGCTTTAATACTTTTCAGGACTGGCGACTGATGCTCTATGCATGCGTGACGCTGATATCATCATTTTTCCTATTTTTGACTGCACTCGTTTTTATTGCTCTTTGGGAATACCAAAATATTCATGGGTGGCTCCAATTTTGCTATGTACTCTCTTTGCTTTTCGCATTTACGTTCCTAGCTATTGTACAATTGTCGTCAGACTCAATTCAAGAAATTTCAAGCGTGTGTTGCAAAATTATAGGTAAATAAGACAATTCAGAGCGTGCGAGATTATACATCATAATACGTGAATGTAAATGAACTACTACTGGATTATGTTGGGTTTCAGGTGCATTAATTCATTTTCTTTTCCTGTCTGCGTTTTTCTGGCTGACATCCATGAATTTCGATTTATGGCAGACGTTCAGCCGTCCAATGCGTGCTAGCAGTGCGACTGGAGAGAAAAAGCGTTTTTTCTGCTTTGCATTGTTCTCATACGGACTACCAGGATTAATTGCATGCGTCGGTTTGGTGCTGGACAGTTTATATCGGTATTAAATTCCCCGTGGACCTCGTAATGATGATTCATAACGTGGTGTTGCTTCTATTCTGGTTGTAGAGACAATCCTTACATTATCACTCCAAGGTTTGGAGAGCGTTACTGTTACTTCAACGACGACAAGGAGAAGCTTCCATATTTCTACGGACCAGTTGGTTTACTTTTAACTATAAATTCAATTTTCTTCATCAGCACAATTTACTCGCTTCATAAATTGCAAAATGACACCAAATTTGCGACAAAGCAAAGCTCTAAACAAGAAAAGAAAAGGTTTGATTTACTATTCATGCATTATTATTATAGCACAACTTAAAATAATGGTGTATTTTTAGGTTCCTCTTGTTTATGAAACTATTTGTCGTGATGGGCGTTTTATGGATATTTGAAGTGATTTCATGGGCAACAATGATGCTCAATCACAAGGAACAGTACCTGAAAAATTTATTTCTTCCAACGGATCTCTTAATTGGAGCCCAGGGAATCGCAATCTTTATCATTTTCACATGCAAACCAAACACATGTAGACAACTAGAATCTCAGCTTAAAAAATGTTCAAAGTACCTGCAAGAAAAACGAGGTAATAATGCTTTCAAATTCTCTTCTCTATATCAACTGACACTTGAAAATAAAATTTAATTGGCAATATAGACCACGTGGTTGCCAATCCCTCATTCCTGAAAACAGAATATTTGATTGCTGGGCTATGCCTGATAGCTATTCCTATCGTAAATAGAGTGCGATGTCTACTAGGTCTTTGCTGCCGTGTGACCAGATCACTGGAAGGTCGGCGTCATTTGAGTCAGACCAACACCATAACTTCAACTGTTTGGGACAAGTCAAGAAAAGTAAATAGCGATATGGGATCAACTGCTGTGACCAATGTCGATATGGAGCTGGATTTTACATCCATGTCTAAAACAAATCCAAAGGTGGATCCGTTTTCAACAACAGTTTTTAAAATCTCATCGTAACTATCTCAAAATACACTCATTGTACATAGTTTTATTTTCTGTAATTTACAGTGTTCCTGCATTGACTAATTATGTAAGCAGTATGGTTTATGGGCATCAATGTCTATTTGAATGCATGAAAATTTGATTGCACATACACATGTGGCATATTTTAATAATATGTATGGACTGTTTGTTAAGTTGTACTTCTCAATAATATATAATACATGTGAAATAGTTTCTAGAACTATTCTAATTGAACTTTTTTATAATTTTTTTTATCTCAAATAAAGTCAAAGAACGCTGCTCGCAAGGAATATTCTCGTTTGTCGTGCACATAAAAAGTAGATGCGTATAATATTCGTGTTGCGTTGTTTGTCAACTTTTGTACCAATGAATGTAAAATTTTATAGCTTGGTTTACGCTTTACGGCCAGATATTCTCAGTTTTCAATAATACTTTCACCTCTAAATAGAAACTTGTTTAGTTTTATGGTACAACTGTTTATGGATTCTATTCCACTATTTGTGTTATAGCGTTTATATTACATCGAATGAAATAAACAATATCAAGATTTAAAGTAAATTAGTAACCAACTTAGATTTTAAACCACAGTCGCAAGATTCGAGACAAGTATGTCAACATCAACATTACGCATACTTGTTGTGTGGTGAACATATTTTTG
>JAQIWQ010000029.1:0-37611 GCA_034695825.1 Folsomia inoculata | reverse complement strand
CTCCCTTGGATCGATTATGAGGAAAACTATGACTTTAACTACCAACAGAGCAGTTCAATCGAACCAATTAGACTACTTCGAGGGGATCGTTTGCAAATTGGTAAAAATGTTTTTTTTTCACGAATTTTCGTTTCAAAATTTTTTTTAATTGCTAAAAGAAAAAATTCAACAGAATGTACATACGATAACATGTGGAATAATGGCCAAGTCGTGATTGGGGGATGGAGTTCCAGAGAAGAAATGTGTCAAGTTTACATGTGGTATTATCCAAAGCAAGAGCTGGCAGGATGCATGTTTTCATTCCCTGCTAGCGAACACACGTCCACGTTTGGCATTACGGCGTGGCATGAGTAAGTCAAAGTTTTTAAAGAATTTTGAAAAAGCAATCAATTCGAATGACTTTTTTTTGTACTAGAAAGTTGTATTCGAAATTTTGGAAATTTTCGTACCTAAATTTTTCATGATTTTTAAATTGATAGGGAGCACACAACTGAAGGTTCAGTAATTTATATTGATGAGCCAGCCTACCTCAGAGGGCCATATCCGGAATCCATCAACAGATTTAATTGGAGTGCAGATTTTATCTGGCAGTATCAACAAGAGAGATTGTACAGCAGATATGAAGGCTTCTGCAGGAAGCGGCCTTTTGGAGAAAGCATCGACATGCGTTCCACATATCCTGTAGGGTTTGAGGAGTATGTGCCTGAAAATGTTTGCAAAGACGCCACTAGATGAACATTTGGTTAAAATTGGTCAAGTTGGGG
This sequence comes from Folsomia inoculata, assembly GCA_034695825.1. Lineage (NCBI taxonomy): Eukaryota > Metazoa > Arthropoda > Collembola > Entomobryomorpha > Isotomidae > Folsomia > Folsomia inoculata. The sequence continues at coordinate 36,847 of JAQIWQ010000029.1, read as the reverse complement.
TATTTTAATATTGGACTTATTCGACTAAATATAGAAATTATACAGCTATTTATTTGGAATGTATGAACAAGGGTAATTAAATTGTGGGATGACCAAAAAATTCATTTCCACGATGAGCAAAACATTATCATCAGCACATGTTGGTAATGTCCTTGATTAAAACTTAAGCCTTATGAATTCAGTCTGCTTATCATCGATAAGGAAGTTCTAGAGCAATACTAGTAATTAAAGTCTTAGCCTTATCAATTTAATCTGTTTATACAAGCGGAAAGGAAATTAATATCTGCAAATTCTGTTCACAAGTCTTCTACTGCTAATATCAATGTTAAATACAGAAATAGATTCCAAATACATACTCCACAAATTTAATGTAGTTACAAAGCAATTTAGGCCTTATTGAATTGCGAATTTTAGCCTTCGTCCTGTCCGTATAGCATACAATTAAATTAATCAATGTGGTTCCTATTCTATAACTAGAACGGATTTAACAATCTTGAAATTGAAATCTATCTGGTAATGGAAATGGTAATTATCTGAATCAGACAAGCCATGACTCTGGACGAATAACACTATCCGCACAAACAGACGCTTCAAGAGTTACTAATAATGTGACATTTGTTTTAAATCAACCAACACTTTCATATTTGCCTTAGAAATGAATTTGAACTTTGCGCAAATTTTACGACCTTTCAAATGACTTTCAACTTGGAATATTGTGACGTATTTCCCTCACCCAACGATCGTTTAGCTGGCCTAGAGGTCCAAGTACGTTGAACCATTCAAGTTTTAGACGGGAGACAGCCTCCCATACAGAGCTTTCCTATAAAGCAACTGGGCTACTAAATAGCTAAAGGAGATGATAATCAGTTACGCAAACCACTTCCCTCTTTGAATAGTTGTCATTAAGTTTCGTTGGCATAACGCATTCTCAGTCTGAACAAGACTTTGCTCTGAAAATGCTGTCTTCACTTATTATTCCGCACTTGAAACTCCAGTATCATTATGCAGACAAATTGCATTGTCTGTACTATACTTGGGATCCTACTTTAAATAAAGTCATCCCAGCACAAAAAAACCGTTTGGTTCAAGCTATAATTTTACTCCATCTTGTCTACATCGCACTCCCACTCTTGATAAATGACCACTCTAAAGGAACGGCCACGGAAAAGCTCGTAGCAACCCTTTTCACAGTTAGTTACTTGGCTGGACAACTGCTCCACTGGGAGTGGGGGGCATCATCTGAAATAATTAGATTAATGAACATTATTAATCAATGTAAGAATGCGAATAATAACAATGAAATGCGAAATTTGCAAATAAATTTTTAGATTCATTTGGACTATCTTCACCATGGTCACATCCCGCTCAGAAAACAATGATTCACTCCTTCTTCAGTATAATTCACTGCGCATACGTCATTGCACCAATCGCTGAAGGATTTCTGACACTTTCGAACCCGTGTCAACCGCCATTTCTGGGATCGGTTTTACTACCTTCTACAACATGTTTGGGACCAGTGACACTTGCAGGTTTTCTGTTCAGGACCGCAATCTTGGCTGCAGATGTCTCATTCCTGGCAACTATTATGATCAGTACATGGTATACGTAACGGTTGCGGGGTTTTTTTTTATGGGAAATGTCCACCCTCATCCTAAACTCGAAAAATTGGTGAAAAAATATCTTGAAGGAATATTGTCAACTTTAGGTATTGGAGAAACTGCTCAACTCGTGCATTCGAGACAGAATTTTCCTCACGGTTACAATTATTGCATATCCGAGCATTCAGATTCTGACGGTCGTTGCAGTCATCTAACTGAAGGATACTTTGGACACTGTGCCATTCTTGTTCTTTGCAATGCTTTTGATTGATGTGCTAATTATCAATATGCTGTATTTTTCTGGAGCGAAGCAGATATTCGGGAAAAGTAGTGATTGGTTGATACAAATGCGGGGTGAGAAGATGAGAAAGGAGGCCAGGAAGGCTCTGAGGCCAATGATGCCATTAAGGGTGTGGTTCGGAAGTAATTTTGTAGATAGGTCAACTCCACTGGTTGTGCAACATTTCTGCACTGGTCAAACGGTTAATTTAATTCTGCTCATGTTGTAAATGCTTACACAAACTCAATTTTTTTAGTTGCAAAAAATTCGGACAATTCGTGCAAGAGTTAGGAGACAGATTAGGCACACTACTACTACAGATTTCTCTATCATGCTTACCATTTTAAATCCCCATCATTTGATTATTTTTGTCCTACCCTAATCCCTCACCAGTTAAAATTCATTAATATAAACTGTAATTCCAATGTCCCAAACACATTACATCATCCTTAGATTTAAGCGTTGGATGATTCTGGAAATAACGAAAGGAATCCCTAATAAGAAGGTAAATTTTTGCGATAAAGATTTATTTATTTCTAGAACAATAACCAAATTTGCACTTTAGCACAACCACCACCGCCTATTGTCTGCGACCCACAATGAATAAACAAGCAACAAGGAAGTAACAATATGAGCTGGACCTAGATTTGAATTAGTACAACTTGATAAATAAACCGTCCTCATCCATCTCAATTTTTTTGGGTTTAACATTTCCTTAAAGTTGACACCTACACGATGAAACAAATCACCCTAATTTTCGGGGCCCTGCTTCTCATTGCCTTTTCCGTTTCGAAGGGCAAGTTCGTTGAAGCCGCTGCAGATCTGGGCTTCGAGCCTGCTCCACGACAAGTTCTCTTGGATGTTGAAGACAATGCTGGAGCCAAAGATAAAAGGTTAAGGGGAAATCTAAATTTTTTAGCAGCAATATTTATATTTTCAAAACTAATTTTCCAAGTAATTATGTAGCACTAAAAAATGACACCGACTTGACCCACTTGCGAGACGCTCGCTCCGAGAATATTTTGAATATTTTAAGAGGAAAATTTGAAAGAAATGAAGAAAAGTCTTGCTTTATTATGCAATTAGACAAGGAAGGACTAAAAAAATCGTTTAAAGACTATACATGAATATCGCCCACCCAACTAATGGAGTGTACATATTATGCAAGTGGTTGCAACTCAAAATATTCAACTTTAACGGAAGGATCGTCTCGCGAGTGGGTATGTATGTATGTATTGTGTGGGGGGGGCGATCACTCTATATGGGAGAAAGTGACCACCCCATTGCGGAGGCACGCGAGTGGGCCTATTGCAAATTCCCCTAATATACACCGAGCTAACGTTATTGTGCCTACTAGAGACCCGTAAACCACCCGACATAAGCCGAACAATCCAGCTGGGTTTAACCCCAGCTAACGGGGAACTCCCAGTGGTAACAACAGACAGGCTTTCGCCCGCCCCACCACCAACCAAAATCATTTCCAGTGAGCCCCAACAGAGACGACGAAGAAGTGCTCAGCTTCCAGTGACCTTCCCCCAAAAGACAGAACAACAGACAGGAGTAAGTACACCCCCCGCCCAGTGTCCCCCGCCCTCTAGGCAACCACCTTGACCTCACCCACCTCCACAATCTCTATTAAGACCCACCAGAATATATCCACACCCCACCATGTGGTATGGATGATAAACAATACCAGCGATATCCCAAGTTGCGACCCTAGACACACCCACCCAAGGCAACTCCCCTCCCTAGTCCCGTAGCCCCCAGGTTTAAACGCATCTCCTGGAGACCACCTGAGACCAGGTCAGGTCATCAACCAAGAGCGGCAGGCCCATAGCCACCACCCGGCACCCTGTTCCGTTGGACCCTGCAAGAAGCAGAGCCCAATCTAGATTTTTGATGGAATCTCAGAGGTGCGGGGGCCCAAATTAAGGGCCACTCCCATATCCCACATGTCACATAACCACCCACAACCCTTATATACACCACGCACAATTCTTGGCATATGCCACCCCCCCTTTTTGGAACCTTTGGATTTTATTCCAAAAATTGAAAATGGCCGAGTAAGCTAGCCATGGGTTACCCTCTCGGATTCCCGCTCGGCTCTCTAACTCGCGAGTGGGTCAAGTCGGGTCCTTAGTATAGCTATGCATAGAGTCTGAGAGAAATGAGGGCAAACATTTCTCGGAAATTTCTCCAACTCTGCATTTTACGTTGCTAACCGGAAATGAAAAGTGTTTATAAATTCCCGAAAATACTTGTTTAGAGGCCTCGTAGTACTGGCCGCTTTAGCAGGAAAAGGACCATCTGGACCGAGGCCACCGCCACCGCCACCGTCAAATCGATATCAGAAAGGAAGATAAGCCAGCCTAAACTGAGTATAAAAAGTTCAAAATTAAATTAGTTTGACTTTCAACATTAATTTTAAATTTCTTGTGTACAATATGTAATTCAAGGTTTCTGGTATAGAGGCATTCGCACATTGGACATGAAGCAATAAGTTGGCCATATAAATTTGAAATACTGTGGTTTTACTCGCGACACCTAAATCCTTTACTCATTTTTAAAAGTTTGGAAAATTTGAAAATCAATAAAGAATATTATTTTTGAGTTCATAAACATGAGATATTTTGGCGATGATATTATTCAATGTGTTGCGATAATTTGTTTCATTTGGTTACAATAATTGTATACCTTAAAGCCTCACCTCTTAAATGAAACGCATGTCTGCCTATTATGCGGCTATAGATTGATAATCACAATTAAACGTTAGATAACCAAGGAAATTAGCCACACAAAAGTACAAAAGCCACCAGGAAGGTAAATGTCTAGGATATTTATTTATTTCTAGAACAATGCCCTTAAAAATTTTTTGCACAACACCACCACCGCCCTATTGTCTGTATTGCTGCTATGTAAACAAGGAAGTAATAACAATGGGCTGGACCTAGAATTCAGGCCCAGATTGAAATTGGCACAACTTGATAAACATCTTTTTTATCCGCCGCGCATTTTCGATCCGACATTTACGAAATGACACAAATCGCCCTAGTTTTTGGGGCCCTGCTCCTCCTCGCCTTTTCATTTTCTGGGGACAATGCTGTCGATTCCGTAGACGCCCCTGCAGGCACGACCTCCGGATTTGAACCGCGAGAAGTTCTTTTGGATGTTGACGACAGTGATGGAGCCAAAGATAAACGGTATGGCATCTGGCCAGGACTGAAACCGCCAGGACCCAGGCCGCCAGGACCGCGGCCACCAAACCCAAGATGAAACATCTAATTAATACAGGTTGGCAAAACTGTGGGGCTAAATGAGATTCGATATTAGAATAGTTTGGGTTTTACTTGAACTTTGGTTTCAAACTTTTTCTTAGAATTTAACTTTTCTGGTTTAGGAGGACATGAACATTGGACCTGGATCATGACCTGGATTGATAAATTTGCAATAATATGATTTTTCTCGCGACATCGAAGTCGTCTTTAAAATTTTGGAAAATTTTGAAAATTAATAAAGAGCATTCATTGTTAAACAAACTTGAGATATGTTGAAATTTATGACAGAATGTGCTTAGATTGAGATTTTTCAACTTATCACCAGATTTGTATACAATTATTCAGTTTAATTAAAAAGGTAGTTTGTCTTTCGTAAAAATAGCAAATGACATTAATTGACTTGAATTTTAACCGCCTCAAATCTGGTATGGAAAACTTTCAGTCAATAATTTTTCGTCTAAGTTCCAACTGGAACAAAAATTTCCTATTTTGGTTTCTGGAAAATGAATAGAACTTGGTCAAATTACGATCCCCAGATAAATTTTTTGTACCAATGGAATCACAAATACATTCTCTACAAATTGATTTGAATAGAATTTCTAATTATGTCTTTCAAAAATTCATAAAAATTTCAATGCACTGCAAAATGATACCTTGCAATTACTGCCAAATATTTCATTTAAAAAGACATAAATGCAAATTCTATTCAAATAATTTTGTAGGCAATTTATTTGTGATTCTATTGGTAAAAAAAAGTTTATTTGGGGATCATAATTTGACCAAGTTCTATTCAATTTCCTAAAAAAGGTCATACATTGATGTGTATTGGAAATGGGGAAGTTGACAGGTGGCAGTAAAAAAGTGGAGCTGGGTCTTAATCAATGCGCAAATTATGTAAATGCAATAAACACGTATCTATTAGCTACAGGTATTAAGCACTGATTTAAATTCAAACTTATTATTCGCATTCTCCAAATGCAATCAATCTTTTAGAAATACTACTTTTTCAGAATGATAGCGTCCCAGGGTTATCAAATGGTGTCAAGTAATATTTGCCACCTTGATCTTGCCCAACTCCACATCTCTGCCAAGACCCGCCCCCGCCCCGATATGTATATCCACACCCTAATCTTATACATAGAATATGCGGGTGGTAAAAAATTCCAGTGGTGGCCCGGCCCCAAGGTGCGATAAACAAATGTACAATCAACAAATTAAATCGTGATTTGGGCTTCAAGAAGTGCACCACTTAAAATGTTACTTACCTGAACAAAATGTGTGCGGACGCGTAATTGTGCCCTCACTCAAGGACTCATGAACTAGTGAAAAATATTTTGCAATCATTCGAAAACTTGCTGGTAAAATCTCGCGTTTGACTTTGACAAGGACTACCCACGAGTTTCACAGTTTTTTGCAGAGTATTACCGCGTTCTACTAGTAATTTGAGAGCATTTCATCATTCCTCAAAGTTCAAATAGCTATTTAAGTACTATTTACCTTCCAAAGCAGAATCAAGGACTCGGGTTACTTTTTTACGGTATAAAACTGTGGATTTATTACAGACAATCAATACGATTAATACAGCAATGGAATCGAGCGCAGATTTCAACAAGGCCAGAACTTGTTGAATAGATTTCATACTCAACTGGCATATACTCTCCCTTCAATACGTCATTTGGGACAATGTTGAAAGTGATGGTATATTGGACGCCAGGTTGCACGGAGCTGTTATCTAGCACCACATCAAGGACAAGAATGGGCATGCCGAGGTAGTAGGCGACAATCTTGAGAGAGAGGGATTGATGTGGAGAGCTTAAAATGACGTCAGACTCGCAACCGTACTGTGTTCCAGCTTCCATGAAGGCTACTGGTCCTTCACATCCATCGATTCTTAGCCCTCGATGGGTTCCAACACCACCTGAATAGAGACAATGCTAATGAATATCTGAATAAATACTGTTGAATTTGCCTGAATTACCACAACTGATGTTATCCATGTCCCCACAAATGGCGGATCCTACCAGGAGAAGGAGGAGTGCGAAAGCTTTCATTTTCGGATGATTTTACTTGGTACGTGCAGATTAATATGTATTGGGATGAGAAATTGAATATTGCGAATGTGTTAAAACTGCAGGATTGAAAGCGTTTTTATATGTGATACCTTATCTAACTGGCAATAAATACCATGCATTCGTCAAGTGTTTCGGTTGGGTAAGTGTTGGTCATCTTTGTTCAAACTTTCAGCTCACGTAGGCTGAGATTAGAGGCGAAAATTCTGTTTAATCAGCAATTACGCATAATAAAATGAGTTGAGAAATGGGATTATGGGATTTGCAATTGCATTGACGTCAAGCAAATTGGCCTGGACCCATTTCACTTGAGTGAGGTTGGAATTTTCCTGTTGTAAATTCTTGGGTTTTATTTTACAGTGTAAATAATAATCCGATCATGTTATAAATTCATGGCATGAGGATGGGTGGTATCCAACTGTTGTGTGGCAATTGATGTGGCAATTGGTCCGCTTATATAATGTAATTGGTACAACTGCGTCGTGATTTTTATGTATTTTATTGTGTATCAATAATCTGTGGATTATCTACATTCGAGATTAAACGTAGTTTTAAAGTTAATGGAGAACTTAGTATGTATTTAGGTATTGCAATTTTATGTTGGGGGAGGATTTTGTTTAGCGATTTTCATCTAGAAATGTGGTGGAAGGGAATAAGACAAAGTCGTCAAGACTGACTAGAAGGATTCCATAATTACGTAAGTAAAGTAGTTATGAAATAAACGTAAAGGTAAATGGGGTCCAATCATGTTTGAAATTTCACACGGAATGCAGTATGGGAAGGCATAGCTCTGCAGGACATGATAATAGCAAAGTAAATATTCACTGAACGGGTAATGGAGGGATATATAGTGGGAAGGTTTCAGTGGCTTGAATGGGCTAGACAATGAGGATGGGACACGGTGTTAGTGCAAGCCTAGAAAGTGTACCCACGTTGTTATCGAAATGACATGCGTAGATATTAGCTATTGAGTGCAATGCAAATCTAGTTAATGGTTGTTTGTTTCTCAACCAAGATAACACTTGGCCCACGTTGTTTTCATAAAGTTGACGGCAGAGATAAACTGGTGAAAATTACTGAAAATCTGATTACATGCAACTGGTATTGCAGAACTGCTTGCACGAAATTTTTAGTACATACAGAAAAAGATGGGGTCAAATATCTAGGAATTGTAAGCAGAGTGGAATGCGATAGACTCGAAAACCATCACAGCTAGCCCTGACTAGCAGATTAATACCTGCACCAAACAATAATCATTTCGGAAAACAGAACAGTGCAGACGCTTTAGGATAGGCATACCAGGTAAGACTCAACTGACAGAGACTGGAGTCCAGGCACTGATGGTTAAACTTCTTTTTCTGAATGACTTACTGTCCCCGACACTCAGTTCTAAGGGTACTCATAATAGTCTCAATCATTATATCCCCAAGTAGGGTGTGTATACAGGCAACCAGGGATGCGAGGACGTTTGTACTTCAAACTTTGAGAAAATTAACTGTCAATTAGATATAGTGCTGGTATTTGGTGTCACATTTTTGCAGTTCAGAAAGAGTAATTGTAAAAGGCTGTCATTTGCTGATTGGTGTTGGTCTTTTGGTTGCCACGGGATTTTTTATTGCCATGGGTTGTTGATTGTTGTGAGGTTTTAGATTTCTACGGTTTTTAATTCCTCATGCACCTTACTAGAGTGAGTTGAACATGAATTAGTCAATATGGTCAAATGTTTCATAAAGAATAACTGTGAGCACACTTTTTTAAGAAGTGTACATAATACCAACAGCATTATAACTTGGAACAATTAATTAATATGCACCTGGCGAGGATAAAATCAGGGCTTAATGAATATCCAAACCAAGAATATGTAGGATATTATTAAAATTCTGGGAGTAGTTTCCCTGATTTAATGTATCATTTACGTCATTGTACATGGGTATATAGGCTAAGGTAGTTTAGTTAATCTTAACATGAAGCAAAGACAAACATAATACGAAGGTGTCTAAGCAACTTCATTCCGAAAGCGATATTGACAAATGGAGAAAGAAGATTTACCCATACTTGGACATGTATTGACTTGAATTGCATGCAAGACTTGACATTTGTTAACCAATTCTGTTGCCGATTTTTGCATTTTGGAAGCTAAAACCATCCTAGACATGTCAAACACTATTATTAATAAACGGTTTCCCAAATCAGATCGATTACATGGTTGGACAATTAAAAGAGGATTTGTACTACCTCTCAAGTCGGTTAGCGAGTGATAATGTTAAACTAAATCATGATAATTAAAAATAGTTTCTCATATGACAATCGCTTAATACTAGCCAACGCATTGGTTATCTCCATGTTAAAATTTGGGGCAATTCTCTGGTCCTACCAAACTAAAATTCAAAAGATATGAAGTTCTGCGTGCGTACAATTGCAAGATTTGTAGTAGGTAAGAAAAAGTATGACAAGGTGTCAGAGGACATCAATTCCACACTAGAATGGCTTACTTGCGGCTATTTGTATAAATTTGAAACGTTGAAATACTGTTATAAAATTTCTACAGATTGCTGTCCTACTTTACTTGTTTTATTTATTGTTAGGAAATCCAAAATCGGTTACAAGTGGAAACAAACAACAAAAGACTCCCCCAAGACACGTTGGGGAGAAGTGTCCTTTCAGGTGAAGGTCTCGCCTTGCAGTGAATAGAAAGCCTGTAATACACTAGCTGCAAACTTTGTATGAAAACATCATTGTATATCCTTATAAACTAGTTTTTTTGGTCGATTATATCAAGAAGAATATCTTGTTATTGAAGGGTAGTGCAGGTAAACAAGTAAAAATCCCCGTCTTCCACGCGAAACGTTTAAATAGTATTCATTACACTGGAAAGTATAAATCTTTTAATTCTTACTCCACTTTTCATTCTGCGCATTTTGTTATTGAACATGACCATGGTTGACATTGGTTAAGATTTCTGATTGAATTACATATAGAGGGAGATTAACAATCAAAATTTTGAAAGTGAAGGTAAAAAGAAAGTTTAATTTATCAGAGTCATTTGAATATGCTTAAAATGTAACTATAAAAGAATCAATAAATTATACATGTTGTAATATATATTATTATATTCATTAATGAACTACATGAAATTTATTTCCTAATTCCGTCAGTCATTTTTGCATTGTACAAGTCAAAGACATCCTAAACATTATCAAGAACTGTAGCCGCAGTTGACCAAATCGGGGAAGAAGCAATTACGCTGGTCCGGGTGGAAGAGGAGAGGGGGTGAACATTTAAAGACATTCGGGACACTGAAACGGCAAATAATGTAGAGAGAACAGTCGTAAGGGTGTGGGTAGTAGCCATCTGGTTTATCTACACAGGATATGCCACATTCGACCAAATCAGGGAAGTTACAGTTTGTCACTTTGGGGTCATAAAGAAGTGGTGGTGGACAAGGGAAGTAGGTCAGCTCTTCATTGTGGCATCCGATAAACATTGAGCAATCCGTCGGATGGGGATACAAGCCTTAAAATTAAGGAAAGAATAAAGAATTTTATACAATTTTATAAATTGTGAAATTGCTTTAAATAGTTACTATACCATTGGTGCGATTTGTACACTGGAATAAATCTGGGGATGGCGTGGTTGTACTGGCGATGGGTTGTCCAGTTGTTGTCTGAGGGATCTCTGTCGTCGTTGTCGTTGTCGGTACAAGTGGGTTTAAATCAATGTAGAAAATATCATCATGTAATACCGATCTGCCAAGGGTAGAGTTAAATGACGCCCCTCCAAAACAGTAAATTCTATTTAAACTTGGAACAAAGACTGATCCCGGTGCATATGTAAAATAGTTGAGATCTTGCACTGGGAAATTCCCAACCGGGAGGAAGGTATTTTCAAATGTTTTGGTGTTGAATTGTATCAGACCACCAGCTGGGCCAAAAGTTGGACGATATCCTCCAATAATGTATGCAAAATTCTCATCCGAAACCGAATATGGCCAAGAGGTAAACTGTGGAAGTGATGGAGGGCCTACTGTTTGCATTTGTAAAGCATTGAAATCAAATTCAAATGCTGTCTGTAATGCACCGGCGAATAGATAGACCTTATCCCCTACACGGACGAATGCCCCTGCAAGGACGTTGTACTCGATAGAGGTCACCACTGTGTAGTTGAAGGATTGGAGGTCGAATGATAAAACGCTGGAGCCTTGGCCATGTCCTCCCAGGATGTAGACAGTGTTACTGGTATCATTGAGCTTGAAGGAGGTGCTGAATATAAGGCTGGTTGGGAGTTGAGCTACAAGGGTGGTGGTGTTGGTTGCCAGATTGAATTTGTAGACCTCTTTGAAGTTGCCGCTTCCACCCAGATAGAAAATGTTGCCGAGGTTATCTCCTTGTACGGATCCGTAGCCACTATTTCCTGGCAGGCTGCCCACCTTTTGAATGGTATCGGAGGATAAAGAGTACACCCAAATTTGATTACCCTCTTCTCCGCAGCCCCCAAAAAGGTAGATTTTATCCTGTCCGTCAAAAAATGGTCGGGGGCATCCATTTGGAGAATCAAGTTTGACGTTCGCATATTCAGCCGTTAATAGCTGTCCTGTTGACATTTCTATGCCGGATAACAGGATCGCTACTACAAGACACAAATAATAACGTAAAGTGAAGGACCACATGGCAATTTTTAAATGTACTTTAAATATTTCAAACTCGAGTATAACGTTAGTGTTTTACGTAAAAGTCGGTGGAATGGAATTTGCAACCAGATTGAATGAAAACTCTGTACTAATAGCAGTTGTATCGTTATAAAGATGAAGTCATGTAATTAATTAGGGTGCGATAATTTCTCAATCAATCAACTGATTTCATTCAGTTGTCTTTTATTGTTTAAGTTGCTGGCAGAATGGTTTAGAGTTATTTATGGTGATGGTGTAATTGTGGAGTAGTGGGTGGCAGTAGTGAAGAAGCATTTGAGGTTGTGGCTGCACGGCAAATGCTGAGGAGGGGCTCGGATCCTGAAAAATCGGTCCATTTTCAGACGTGGGTTAATTACCTATGAAAATTTGAAATGTGAATTGTCAAAACTGATATTGTCAAATTCCAGAAATTTTCCGTGATTCATCTTAAAACGATGAGTCATCGATGATCGACATAAAATTTTGTACAGTACAAGATAAGATAAGATATTGTAAGTTGAAGGATGACATTTCGATTTCGTGTATTTTTTGATATTCAATACAATCCCAATTTAAAGTTGCTAAATTCGTACCGTTCACAGTAGTGGGTGGCAAAACCTACAACCAGATTTAATGAAAACTATCAATCAACTGATTCATTCATCAAAGTCATTTGTGTGCCAAGTATTTAAGCCTGGATTAGTAACCAGGTGTATGATTTAGTAACTCAGATACAAAACAACATAATCCAAACATTTGTAATTTAATGCCTCGAGTTATCGATAATCCTATGGACATTGACTAATTGAAGTCATTAAATAAGTAAACCGTAAATGCAGCTTCTGAGAATTTGAACAAATTTGTTTGTCAAAATCTACGAAACAAATAATGGCATCAATCCTCTGTTCGTGACGGGATGGTATTATCATAATCATGGTAATTTGAGTAGCAATTATTCAGATTTCGCGAGGCATAATTTTCAATAATTAATGAGAGAGTTGAATGATTACCTACAAAAATATATCCCGCATTTTGATATTTGAATAATTTGCAATTCCACCTAACATTGGATGTTGGGGTGTTATTATGTTTAAGTCCTGGGTCTCCGGAAAAAGCCAAGAAATTATTAATTGCTGGCACCAAAATTTTCTGTTTCAATATCTCCCAAATTTGGATATATGGCATTAAGAAATATGTCTTTGAATAGGTTTTGGACCCTATTGGACATTGGACCCTATAAGGAGTGCCTCCATGAATCATTTGCCCGACATGAATCGATTGCATGAAATGCATGCCCTGATGCGCGCAATATGTATTGTATATGAGAGGTTGACATTCATATCAGGTTTAGACATTCGTTCTTCATTTATAGAGTAGCTTCGAGTCTTTAGCAATTTATTTCAGGTGTGTTTTCCATCTTCATGCTGTAGGACTTGGAAAATTCATTCCGTTCAGGCCAAATGAACCATGTCAAATCGTTATCAGTACTGATAACGTCCGAGACTAAAGTTTGACGGCTGTATCCGCTGCTACCTACGGATACGGAATTAGAAGCAATTTTCTCGAAGCAGAACAGGAAATGGGTAACATGCAATAGAGAAATTCGTATTGACAAACCAATAACAGACGGTGATATGCATTCAGCAGAAGATCTTGTCCTGGTAGAATTGATAAACCTTTTTTCCAAGTTACTTATTCAATAAGCTGATAGTGAGTAGTTTAAGCATTTCATATGACATATATGTTACATAATTGCATTATTTTTACTCCAAAAGTTACATGGTTTAGATATGAAGTGTACATGTACTATAAATTCCGGCACTTTAGTTAGTCCAACACAGGACAGGAAATCTATTTCCGTTATAGATCATGGCGAGCAAAAACTGTCCGTGAAAACGGTGATAGTAGTAGACTGGGAAGCCAGCACATCCTGTTCGATATTCAGTCAGTCGTGCTAAAAACTTGGTGCCGGTTGTTTGGTTGACCTGCGGGTCTCATTCAACCAGCATTCATACACCAAATTAATTTCTTTACTAATTTTTGACTGTGATAAAATTTTACCCTTAAATATTTATGAGTTATTTAAATTCTTATCATTTTGTGACCTCATATTACTGGATAATATGGTACGAGTTTATAGTGGGAATTTACGGTAAGAATTTTTTCAAACCAAAATTGATGGGTGAGGAAATCTTTTGAGATTTTTATTTTTGGCCAATAGTCAGTTCAAATCTTTGCCTACATAAGGCTCGCCTTTAATAAATTAATCAAATTTTGAGTAAATATTTGGGTGCAGTTTGAGACGGTTTCAAGTCAACGCTTGTATTAGGAACAATACTCATTGTTCATTTTAATTGTTTATTGCAGTATCCACAAATGCAGGCCGGTATATCCTTGTCATTGAGATGTCGTGACACAGGTTATGCGCAGACCTGAAATACACTGAGGGGTGCAAATTGCTGATGGAATCGTGCTACCTTACCGTTATTGCTGCTGTATTTCTTTTGGGTCTTCATTCGTTTTGTGGAATTCTGGCCGTGTCTGGAAATCATTACTAGCGATTTGTTTCATGATATTGGTGAATTTATCTGTCCAGGGGCCCTACACATGTGACATTCATACGTGGATACCGCACCATAAACCCAAAGCCACGTTATACAAGCTGTAGCTTATGAGCTGAATAAGATACTAGTTAATGTTAAATGAATTTGGAGTTGGAATACTATGGCGTTTTACGTGAGAGGCTTCCCACACGTTAGTATGGTTAATTGAAGGTAAAGATGATAGATTACCCTTTTTCAATGTACTACGGATTTTTAGGCTTTTGCTTTAAAGGTTTCCTTCTTCTCTTAATTCCTTTATAGTCGAGACATTTTATTTTATCGTCCATTACCAAATGTATGGTAATCGTTCCGTTATTTACAGAATACGTGCGGCGATTTCGTTAGTCAGCTCAGGTAGATAGCCAATTTTATGGTGGGATTTAGGACTCAGGATTTACTCCCGCGGGTACAGGGAAATCTTTCTGCAATTAATTTATTAATTTGATTAATTAACGTAATAATTTGCCTGATTAGCCTGTGCTGCAGTTTTCCCATCTGGCGTTACATCATCAAAATAGAGAGTTACGCCCATTTTTAGGTCTGTCATTATCTTCTCCATAAGTTCGACCCATTCTTGAGGAACTTGTTTCAGGCCGAAGTGCATTCGTTTGTAATAAACTAACCTTCTCTTGTACAAAATGTTGTTTTAGGATTTGAACAATCAGATCTTTATCCTAACAATCAGATTCGAAAATTCTAATTTGCCAGTATCCACTAATTGCATCTAATGAATGCAGAACCTGACTGCCATGCAATGCATCCAACAACTCTTGGGAATTTGGAATATAATGTGTTTTAGTCAGGTATTATTTAGGTATTATATTAATTTAATTTAATTATAACCACATTTATTTAGTTCAGTTTTTCATTCCTTAATTGGCTAACTAATAATTAACTGCATTGAGCTATTATTCTGGATGCAATATAATGTATGCAATAAGTGCCTCACAACACAAGAGTTTTGGTCTGCTATGTGATAGCAATATTTCCTACTGCTTTATTGAGTTCGAAAAACGTGGCTTTTATACGGCTAGACAAGAAGGAAATGGTGTTTTATTTATTAAAAAACGTTTTGACAACGTTTGCTTAAATATATTAATGTTAAACCTGATGCAGGACATTAACTCGTACATATTCTTAAATTGAAATGCATTATGTAACTTGTAAATATTATTGTTTACACAACAAATGCATAACGATAAAACGTGTCTCCATGTCTCAATGAGATGATCGTAATGAATTGTGGTTAACCACTAACCTAGTTAACTATAATTATTGGATGCATTTGCATCCACAATAGATGGTCTGTTGGTGAGATTAACATGGGAAACATCGTGTTTTCTTAAGATGCGCTAGTTAGGTTAACAAAATTTCGACTTGGTATTGTCGAAATTTACTAGACAAGTAATATTGATGGTGGATGTCCACTTATCGGCTTAGTTTATATTTTGCTTGACAAATAATATTTTTACTGTTTCACAAAAGTATTAAAACCAAACCCAGTAATCTAAATTGTACAGTAGATGAAATGGATGGTGTAAAGTTAAGAAACTTAAAATTACCTTTGGAAAAGTTAAATTGGTGATTTTTCAAAAGCCACCAAATAAAATAATATATAAGATTAAACGTAGAAAATGTTGAGACCTGGATGAATCATTGTACAAGTACACCTGGATGAAAACTTGAACTATGAGATACAATATACCATGTACTCAGTAAACTAAATAAACAATGCCATGCCATTAGATGTTTAAAGGGGCTAGAAAATATGTAACTGTTTATAATTTTGCTGAATACTTTCCTATACTCCATATAGTACGTATATTATGGTTTACAAATTTGTGGGGGCATTTGTAAAACTAAATTAGCTAAGATAACTAATGTAATCAAAATGTTTACTTCCCGTCACTAGGTAAATTATACACGAAATAATTACGGTAAACAAATGAATAATGCAACTAATTCCAAAACAATGTACAGCTTAAGATCTTTAAATAAAAGCATTAACATCTATGATTATATGTAATTTTCGAGTTCAACATATAAATTAATGTAATTACCATCAATTTAATGTTAAATAAATTCAAGCTTTTCTACATAAATTAAGAGAAATCTGTAATGAATATTTGCATTACTACAAAATATAAATTTCCTAGTCTCCATAGCATTTAAAGACAAAATCTGCACGCACTTCACTTTCGCCAAAACCTTACTAGAACCTTGTTACCAAGAACCTCAAGGATTAGAATCATAACCTCCACAAAATACAAGAAAATGCATAAAATATATCATAGACGAGACGACAATAAAATGGATCATTTACTTGTCTCACTTTGCCACAAGTGGAAAGCCTGTAATAAACTAACTGCAAACAAGCGAACTATGTATAAAGACATGCATTGTATATCCCAATAAACCAGTTTTTCTGGTCGGTTATACCAAGATAAATATGTTGTCATTCTGACTCCACTTTTAATCTGCGCATTTTGTTATCTGACATGACCATTGTTGACGCTGGCAAACATTTTTGATTGAATTATATATCGGGAGATTAACAAACAAAATTTTGATAGGGAAAGGAACGAAGGCGAAAAGAAAGTTTAATTAATCTCAGTCCTTTTAATATGCACACAGTAGGACTTTAAATGCCGTAAATCATAATGAAACAATGTCAACGTTTTCCTTTCTTCTTTTTAGCTTGGTAAGAATTTGACAACATAATATGAAAACAATTTATGCAATTAATGCAAGAAATGTATTTAATTTAGGGTACATTTGGAATATTAATTTGAGAAAAGTATAGAATGGTTAGTTTTCCTTGGACGAGTTTAAAAATGATAATGCCAACTGCGCAAGTAGGAAGGATTAATGCATGACTTAAACTAAACACGTGTCAACTACCATGCAATATGTAATAAATAAACTAGTTTTAGTAGTCGGATAAAGACAATTCTACAAGGGGATAGGTTTTCGACTATTCCCAATACAAATCAATGCATGACTTTTTCTGTAAAATTGGCAAAACCTGGCCTACACATCACCTCTTGATGAACCTGAGGTGGCAATGGAGATGTTAATGAATTGTCTAAAATTTGGCGAAGACGGAATTTTGAATAATGTCTATTTTGCACACTGGTGTACAATGTAAATCTGAAGGCTATAAGTTCGTAGATGGGCAAAATCGTTCCCTAGGGGGACCGGTGGGGTTGGATTGAACCCCCACTGGTTTTGGTTTGGTGCAATTTAGATGGGATTTTTTTATAGCGATGATATTATTTGGCATAGTGATATTTTAATTGGGAATATTGGTTGACCTGAAGAAGAAAATAGATTTTCGAAAGCTTGTCAAAACCAGTATCAAACCATGTCCTCAGATTCCGTGAACACATTTAATATGAATAATTGGGAATAATATTTTTCGAGCAATTAAATGGATGGATTTCAGCAATTAAATAGACTTTCCTTATTGTCTCGCCTTGCAATGGCTAGAGAGCCTGTAATACACTAGCTGCAAACTTTGTATGAAGACATGCATTGTATATTCTTTTTATAAACTAGTTTTTCTGGTGGATTATATCAAGAAAAATATCTTGCCATTAAAGGGTGGTGTGCAGACAAAAATCTCCATCCACTCCAAGCGTTCAGATAATATTCATTACACTGGAAAGTATAAACCTGTTTTTAATTCTTACTCCACTTTTCATTCTGTGCATTTTGTTATACAAAATGACCATAGTTGACACTGGCAAAGATTTTTGATTTAATTATATATAGAGGGAGATTAACTATCAGGATTTTGAAAGTGAATGAAGTGAAGGTAAAAAGAATGTTTAATTTATTCGGGTCATGCCGTAAATCATAATCCGGCAACGTTTTCCTTTTTTCCTTTTGTTAATTAGATTTTGACAACATAATTTGAAAGCAGTGTATAATTTATACAATAAATGGATTTAATTTAGCGTATAAAGAAATATCGATTTCGAGAAAATATCTGAGAAATAGATTTCGAGAAAAGTATAGAATGGTTAATTTCTCTAGGAGTTTAATAATGATAATGCCAACTGCGCAAAAAGGACAAATGAATGACTTAAAGACAGGTGTCAATTTTAATAAACTTGTTTTTGATTGTCGATCAAGGAAGATTCCACTAGGAGATAAGCTGATTTTTTGTAGAGACAAATCATCCTCAATATGTTTATGTAATACATGTATTTCCTGCTAGACAGGGTATGTTCATTTTGTAACAAAAAAAGGCAATATTTTATGGAATCAATAAATACCAACTATAACTATACACATTGCATAGATAAAATTTAATGTCCCACGACACAAAAGACAGCACTTTCAATGATATTTGGAGTGCGTCATTTGCATTTGACCAGTCCAATTTATGGTACTCGGTTTCCCAATATTACACTAATGAACATGCATATCATTCCAATTTTTTATTCGTATTATTGGATACGAATACGTGTGATTTAGATGGGTATTAGATGATTGTCAATTAATGGCAGCAAAGCAACCATGTAATACTTGATTGAGCTAGAATGTGTAAAGGTATAATGTAGGAGGAAAGGCCCTGACTTGTCAGGATGACAGTGTTCCCAAAAAGCCGGCATCGTGGCATCCTTTGACCAATTACTCCGGTGACCACTACACTAGAATGGATGCCAATGGTGATTTTCTAGTAGAATGAAATAGATGCATAATTTTATTTTATGATAGATTTTTGTAAATGAAGCAAGGTTTAGTGCACCACTTCAGTTTACTCAACAGTGATCTGGTCCACGAGTTCTATACTGTGCTATACTGATCTCAAAGCCCGGACATTTCCATCGAGATCCCTAAGAAGGTCATAAAAAATGTATTTTGGGTCCTATATGGCGACCTAAAGGTCACAGACCCCAAACACCCTATATATTCTTGACCTACTCACCCAGAGCTTTCCAACGATACCACATATGATGAGGGTCACCAGTGAAATTTTTTTTGACCTATTTGGGGTCATATATCGCGACCTGAAGGTCACAGACCCCTAATACCATATATATTCTTCATCTACTCATCAACCGCGATAAATGTACAAAATTAAAAAAAAAGTGGCACATTATCTTTCATGCTACCTGGTTGGCGGCCATCTTGGGGATCTCGATGGAAAAGTCCGGGCTTTGAGATCAGTACCTACACATGATTTTTACGACAAGACACTAACACAAAGACAAACACGTTCAAAAAAACTCGCCAAGGTAGCAATTACAATAATTTTGTCCGCGAGTTGGATTAGCTCCGGGCTAAAAAGTAATAAATGGATTTTGCATTATTGGATATCAAATAATGAGGATAAACATGTGGAAAATTTCATGCCTTCAATATGTGTCGGTCCGTACTATAAAACACCATACGAACAAACCAGTTTTATTGCCGAGTGTTATGTCGTACTAAATTTATCTCCATTAATATAATCGTAACCAACAGGTTCCCTCTAAAATAAATGATTGCTATAGTGAGTGACTTTAATATTGCTGGCTTAAGTTTATATAGTGTATTGTCATGACATGCAAACCAGTTTGTCAAAGGTGATTCCACGCTTGAGTGATACCCATTTGTCTAACCAAGAAATCAGTATCAATGTCATGAGTATTCGGCATTGATATCCATTTGTGATTTGTATAAAGGGCCATCCATGCTCATGCATAAGTCAATTCATACCTACAACACCTGGGAGGAGAAAAGAAAATGAAATTAATGCAGGACAAAAGATGATCAATTTATTTGATGAAACTGGTTAAATAAAACAGCCTCAATGGAACTCATGAGCAGTTCTTGTTCTCTGCCTTTATCACAAGGAACATTGCAAGCAATACTGCCAAATTTAACGACACACTCTTTACAGTAACGAAATGTCTCCAGGTTCGAACAAAATAATTACATTCTGAAATAAGATTAACTAGCTGGAGCCCACGCCCTATGGGCGCACCCCCTCCCCCACCCCCAGGGATCCCCTCACTACTCCACCCCCAGCGATCCTCCCGCTACCCCACCCCAGCATCCCCCACTACCCCACCCCCAACGATCCTCCCGATACCCCACCCCCAGCAATCCCCCCGCAATCCCCCCGCTACCAAACTCCCAGCGATCTCCCACTATCCCACTCCCAACGATCCCCCCGCTACCTCACCCTAAGCGATCCCCTCGCTATCCCATCCCAGCCCCATTCCCAGCAATCCTCTCCTTGCCCCAGCGTGCGCCATCTACCGGAGAAATGTTAACTGATGGTTCACCTTCCTCCGATAGATGGCGCATGCTGGCTGATTAGAATTTTTGTAGCGTTCCGGACAGACAGACAGACGGACATTTGAAAATAATAGTATAGATTGTTTTTTTGGTAGGTAACAGCCAGTGGTGGTTGACTTGTGCGTCGGACGTTAGTGAAGCATGGAAGGCCATATTGCTGGCAAGATCTCTTCGGAAAAGTTTGACAACCCGCTCACTCCGCGTTCTTGTGTCGGAAGAAGTTCCCGTGAAGATGATGTAAGTCAACCTGCTACGTTTTAATGCATAACGAATTTTATTATTTGATAATGCATTCAGAGTTTATGGGTTTAACTTTCAGAATGAAACTACAAAGGGAATTTGATTCCTGTATTTACATTGGGAACAAACAGATTCAGAAGGAAGATTCATTTGGTGGTGACTTTAGCTTGGCTGCAATAATTGCTTGGACTAGGGAACTTTATGGAGTTGAAAAGTTTGTTTTCTTGAATTGCAACTGCTTGGTAATTACAGGTTGAGTGAGGGAAGAATTCAAACACGATTCTAATTTTGAAAATTACTGCATCAATTTACCTATAATTTATGTAAAATGTTGCTTAATATATTCGACATGGGATTTAAGAAATGCCCATGTTTTGTGTGGTGGAACACGTACAACTCCAAGAGAACTCACAAAAACAGCAATTCAACATGCTTTGCTAATAGAAAAAAATTATTAGTCGACAAGTCTTTTTTCTGTTGAAATTAGTCGAATTGAAACACCAATTTTGATAATTAGCGAAGTGTTTGACATCTTTGATCTGATCACCCTCGGTAGTCGATGAAAGTCTGAAATTAAAAAAATGATTCAGACAGTTTATTTCTTCAGGTAATAAAAAACTCGGATGTCCTCTTTCGAAGAACCGGGATCGCATTTCTTGGCGATAGCTGTAGAATTGGCATTCTGATA
The DNA here is from genome assembly GCA_034695825.1 of Folsomia inoculata. NCBI lineage: Eukaryota > Metazoa > Arthropoda > Collembola > Entomobryomorpha > Isotomidae > Folsomia > Folsomia inoculata. The sequence continues at coordinate 15,134 of JAQIWQ010000029.1, read as the reverse complement.
AGTTTTTCTAATTTGTTGGAAATCGTTATCCAATACCACAAGGGTGAGTTTATAGAGCGGGATATAATAATTCAGCTAATTGCAATTTCGTAGAATAACCATTTTTCGTTTGGGAAAAAGGTTGTGTCTCTGCCCAAGAACTTCTCTTTGCATACCACAAATTGGATTCATGTTACAACGTTACTCTAAACTTGGGACGAAAGTAAACAATAAAAATGCATAATTTATTATGTTTACATGAAAAATGTCGAAATTTGATACGAATTTAGAATCTTACTTGATGGGATGGAATGGAAAATTCTCAACTTTCCTATGGTCCACCCTTTGGATTGGACTGAAAAATGGGAAGCAGCCCAAGGAACGGATAAGGATTCATTGGATTCGTTGGAAATGGTACAATACACTTCTTGTTAACTTAAAGAGTAGATGACGAATTGATTCTTTGTACTAAAGGGTGTACTAAAATTCTGTGGGAAGCTTTTACCAGAAAATCTAAAAAGCGAAGGAGGGCGAATGGTAAACACACTTTAAGTCTTTCAAGTAAATTGTGTTGCTGTTTTCTTATGTTCAACGAAAAACATTGATTTTTAGCCCGAGCCAGGGCTTATGTGATCACTCTATCCGTCTGTCTGTCTGTCTGTCTGTCGTCTGTTACACTATAACTCAAGAACGCATTATCGAATCCAGTTCAAATTTTGCACACATGTACTAGGTACAAAGTTAAGAATCAGGTTCGAAGATGAGTAAAATTGGTCTATAGGGGGACCGGTGGGGGTCGATGGCACCCTCAATGGTTTTGTTTTGCACCAAGAAAAAGTCATGAAAATTTTGTTTTTTTCCTCTTTTCTCTTGCATTTGTGCACTGAGTAAAAAAGACACTTTTTCCGCCGTCAATTCGGCACCAAAAAAGTCACGAAAATTTAGTTTTTTCCCCTTTTCTGTGTATTTGTGCAACGAATAAAAAAGACACTTTTCCCTCCTTCTATTCTGCACCAAAAAGAGCTATGAAGAATTGTGTATTATTCGTCTCTTCCTTGCATTTGTGCACCGAATAAAAAAGACACCTTTCTCCCGTTTATTCTGCACCAAAAGTTAGACACACTGGCTCGGGCTAATTCAAGTTGCAGTGTAAGTTATTATATTATTTGAAAAAAACTCGTGATTTAATTCACCCATAGAGAATTGTAAAATTAAAAGGATAAGTTGGATTTCGTTTCATAGATTATGATTCCTTTGCGAGATGAACTGCGCGACTCGGTTGCCATCATTGGAATGGCCTGCAGGTTCCCGGGAGCCAACAATTTGGCCGAGTTTTGGAGTTTGTTATCCGAAGGACGTGAAGGAATTGGTCCAGTCCCTGATGGTCGATGGCTGGATATAGGTGATGGCAGTGCTCTCCTACAAGGGAGCAAGACTAGCCGGGGGATAGCAAAGGAAGCAGGATTCCTGTCTTGTCCCGTTGACACATTTGATGCCAAGTTTTTTGCAACTAATGCAACCAAATTGTACTTGTTGGACCCGCAGCAGAGAGTGACACTTAGGGTAGTGTGGGAAGGACTTGAGCATGCAGGAATTGATCCAATCTCTCTCAAGAACTCTCCCACAGGTGTATTTGGGGGTTGGTGGAGACAGGACAACAAAGAGCTTCTTCAAAACCTCTCGAAAACTTCAGAGAAGAACAATGCTGAATCTGAATTTTTCCGTGTTTACATGGGAAATGCCCTTGGTACATTCACAGCAAGGATTTCGCACTTTTTGGATTTGGTTGGCCCCTCAGTGTCAAACGAGTCGGCTTGTACCACCTCCATGATGGGAGTGGACATGGCTTGTTCCAGTCTAAGAAATGAGGCTTGTGACCTTGCGCTTGCAGGTATTTATTATTTACAGGCAAAGGTTTATTTTGAAACAATATATTTTAATATAAACAAAGTAATTGAAATTTTCCAGTGGGAGTTAATTTGCTTCTCCGACCCTTCAGCCCGGACATTATGAAGGCCGCCCTCTCTCCGGATGGAAGGTGCAAGACGTTTGACTCTTTGGCGGACGGATTTGGTCGAGCAGAAGGAGTAGGAGTACTGGTTCTAAAAAGATACCAGGACGCGGTGGCGGATGGGGATAAGATCTGGGGTTGCATACGAGGATCTGCGGTGGTCCAAGAAGGTCCAAGTAGAAGCATGGGGACCCCCACTAGTGGGTGCGAGGCATCAGCAATGTCACTCGCATTGGAAAGGAGTGGGGTGGAAGCCAAGGAAGTGAGTTATGTAGAGGCACACGGCACTGGAACAGCGGTTGGGGACCCCATCGAGATGTCAGCTATGGCGAAAGTATATTCGGAGGGTAGACCTAAAAATGAACCCCTCATTGTTGGGTCAGTCAAGACTAACATTGGTCATACAGAGTCAGTCTGTGGTATAGCTGGAATTATAAAAACCGTGTTGGCCATGGACAACCAGATTATTCCGCAACATTTAAATTTTAAAAGTATCAATCCGGAAATAGATCTGAGTTCTATTCCAGCCCAAATCCCATGGCAATCCTCGATCCCTTGGACCAGGAGTGAAGCTGGAAGACCGCCACGAATAGCGGGTATAAGTTCTTTCGGGATAACAGGGGCGGATGCTCATCTAATACTCCAAGAGCCCCCAACATCTGACGGGGTTGCAAATAATTTATCCGATGTCCTACTTTCCTCTTGCTCTACTGCTATCAAACTATTTACATTCTCAGGAAAAACGCAGTCCTCTCTTCAACACCAACTCGCCTCATACAGAGACCATTTAGCAGCATCCTCAGGCAATTGTACCTTAGAGGATGTTGAGTTTACCATGCATGTTGGGAGATCTCATTTCCCAAACAGGAAAGTTTTACTAGCGTCCAATATCCAAGAGCTTTTAAGGGATTTGGAGGAAGTCGTTGAAACGAATTTTAACGGGAATAATGAACGAATCCCCAACGCACCACCAATTCCAAAAACACCTCCCAAAATATGTTTTATTTTTACCGGACAAGGTTCCCAATACCCCGGAATGGCAAAAGGCCTCTACCATTCTAACCCGGTTTTTCAATCCAACTTTGACCAGGCCCATTCTATCCTCAAAACCAAATACGGAATGGATATTAAAACAGCAATGTGGACAGAATCATCTTCCATTCCCATCAATGGTCAAATCACACTGAAAAGGTCACTTTATAGTCAAACATGCATCTTTGTGCTTGAATACTGTCTGTTAAAATTATGGGAGTCGTGGGGAGTGAAACCGAACAGCGTATTGGGTCACAGTTTAGGAGAATTTGGAGCAGCCGTTGCTGCAGGACTGATAAGCTTCGAGGACGCTCTTCATTTGGTGGTCACTCGTTCTCGACTGATTGACTCGCTCCCATCCTCAAGCATGTTAGTAGTTCGGGCAGAGGTTGATTTCATCCAGAAATTGGTACAAGAATGGGGTGAAGCTGAACTAGATATTGCTGCCATGAATTCCAAGACGCAGACAGTCCTCGCGGGCTCAACCTCTTCAATCCATAGTTTCTCTAACGTCTGCGAAAACAACGGACTGAAGGCCACTGTGCTAGATTCTAGTCACGCTTTTCACTCCAAACTCATGGACCCCATTTTGGACGAGTTGGCAGTGGTGGCAAGTAATATCAACTACGCTTGTGGGAATGGGGATTGCCCGTACATTTCTGGGATGGAAGGCGGAATTCGGAGCAACGTAGATGCTTCTTATTGGGTACGGCATACAAGACAGCCAGTGAAATTTATGGAGGCAAGCCATACTGCGTTGAAAAACGGGAACAGGGTCTTTCTTGAAATTGGGCCCCATCCCGTCCTTTCCGCTATGATTTTAAACAATGCGGACGAGTATTATACTGACGAGGAGGAGTTACACGTGTCTGTGCTTCCATCCCTTCGAAAAAACAACAACGATATGGAAACCATGTTGGGTACTTTAGGGAAACTTTGGGGTTTACACGGTCTGCCAATAAACTGGGCCAATTATCACCGCCACTCCTCAAAGAGAAAAATAGGTCACTTGCTGCCCGGAACATGGTTTGATGAGCAACTTCATTACCCACTTCCGTCTACTAATAGTGATCACGAGGAATCAGTCTTTGTTCACCCATTGCTCGGAAGAGCGATACCAAATCCTTCGGATATCAATATTTATAGGAACGAAATGCATGTGGGAGATGTTCCATTTCTACTCGATCACGTGATGGGGGATAAGGTCTTGTTTTCCGGGGCGGCCTCTCTGGAGATGCTTCTCACTGCTGGGGCTCAATCTAGTTCTGAGACAATGATGGGTTCATCCGCAAATTCTGAATTCATGAAGCCAACTTCTATCCAAAGTTTTTTCATTCATTCCCCTCTTTTACTTCGAACTCCAACAAATCAAGAACTGCCACCTGCTGAAACCATAGAGTTTCAAGTTGTGGTTGCGGAGTCCGCTACAGACTCTAAAAATAATGACCAGGAAACTATGCCCGAAAACTCTCACACGTGCTCCTTATACACGAAACTGTTCACAGATGTCGTCCCCGGAGATTCGACAGATCAACGCGTAAGCAATGTTGGAAGAAAATTCAAATGGGTGCGTCATGCTACGGCAACATTCCTACGCGATAGAGCACATCTTTCTTCTTCTCAAAACGATAAGTTAAACCTTTTTGAGTCCATACAAAGTCGACGCAACTCACAGATTTTCTCGAAAGATGAGGAGTATAAAAATCTGGAGAAAGCTGGCTGCACATTTGGTCCGGCATTCCAAACCTTGTGTACCGGCTGGTCATTGAAATGCCAGCAAAACATTGCAAACAATCAAGTCAAAGGCACAGAAAATGGAGATGAATATTTATTTGAATTCAAGTGCACAGAAGAAGAAGGACGTGAAAGATCTGCCCATATCCTGCACCCACTTTTAATCGATGCCATGTTCCAAGCTCATATATTCGCTGCACGTGTCGGAAAGAACAGAAGGGTAGAAAAAGAAGGAAATTATACTGGACTAGTTGTTCCGATAGGAGTTGAAAGCTTTACAGTTTGGGCTAACCCTTACACAATTCTAGAGTCTGGATTCATTTGGTTGTCGTCCTATGATGATGCTCATCTTTTTGACATGAAAGGGGAATTGGTCGCATCAATGGTAGGAGCAGAATATGTAGAGACGACTATTGGAAACATCCTGGCCATGATTGAATCACAAACCTGCCCAATGCCTGATGTGTGCCAGCTCATTTGGAAGGATTGTGGCTTAGGGCCCTATGAAAAAAGACTTTTGGAGGTGAATTGTAACTTGGAGAACAATCCTGGCTTCAGAGTTGAAGACTTTTGTGATGAACCTTCTATGTATGATGTACTCAGCGAGGGAGAGGAAATGTTCTTCCACTCCAGCAACACTCTCTATGGCTGGTGGATGTTGGAGGCATGTAAAAGGATGGGGGTCGATAGGATATCAGAGTTGAGTGGGGGTGAAATCAGGTGGCCAAAAATCGCATCAGAGTTGAAAGTAGTCCCAGAATTGGCTAAACTTTTCCGATACATCCTTATAGAGTTGGTGGCTGATGGATGGTTAGAAATCACTTCACGCAGACATCAAAAAATCCTTGATGGAGAACAGGAAGTAGTTTTTAAGATTGTGAAGCCCTTTCCATCCTCCTCGTCCATTTCCTCGAGTATTCAAAAAGTGAGGGGTGAATTAAACTCTGGAAAAATTGGAATTGTTGACGTCGAATGCATTGAGATGGTTGGAATCAAGCTGGCAGATATTTTGACGGGAAAGATTTCTGCAATTGGCATTCTTTTTCCCGAAGGGACAAACACCCTAGGTCTTGCCGAATTGTATTACCGGGACTCTTTATACGCAAAGAAAATGGACATTCTTGCGGTTGACTACGTAACCGCTTTTTGGAAAAGTTATGGATCATTACACCCATCTATAATCTCGTCTCATCCAACCATCATTCGAGTATTGGAAGTGGGTGCGGGGACGGGAAGCTTTACAAGGAAGATGATTTCATCGATAACAGCCATAGGCTTCGCATCAAGGTTCGAGTACACATACACCGATATTTCCTCTGTATTCCTGAGCAAGGGAGTACGAATTTTTGAAGGGACGGGAATAACTGCAAAGTTTGGAATCCTAAATATCGAACAAGATCCTTTAGATCAAGGATTTCTTCTCGGAAACTTTGACATAATTGTGGCCACTTTTGTGGTTCATGCAACCAGAGACATTGAAGTCTCCGTTCTGAACATGAAGAAGTTGCTGAGACCAGGGGGGTATGTTCATTTGCTAGAATCTGTTAAGCCTAACCGGGCAACTAAGCTACTCTTCGGAGGGTTGGAACAGTATTGGAATTTCGCCGATGTACATCATCGACCGTTGAATTGTGAAATGGATCTTGATACGTGGAAGAATGTATTTGAAACGTGTGGATTTGCAAACTTTGTATCAATCACTGCATACAAATCCAACGGCGCTATAATCTCCTCACAGTTGAAGCCCACAGATTGGGTTTTTAGCAAGCGCCCAATGAAGCTCCTGAAGGGTCATGCAGAACATGACGACGTCGTCAATACTCATGACAAGGCCAGACCAACGCAACAGAAGATCTGGGCTGTATTTGGTGATAAGGATTGTCCTAAGACTGAGGAATTGATTTCAAAATTACAACAGTGCGGGAGAAGTGTCTACCTCATAAATAGATCTTCAACTAAAGATCCAGTTGGAATTACTAATAGCGTTAAAATTCAGAGAAAACTGGACAAGATTTTTAATGACGAAGCATCGTCCTCGTTATGGGAAGGAATTGCTTACTTATGGGGTCTACCAGCTGCAAAACGCACAAATTCCTCCTTGCCTTATCTTACAATTTGTCAATGGCTTCTGTCCAAACCGAAAGGAAATATCCGACTCATCGCTTTCACGCAAGGAAACTTAAACATATTGTCGGAAATAAACCTTAACTCCTTAAGTATTTCACTCCCTCCACACCCTTCCCCAATTATTGGAATGACCAAAGTTTTTTTCAATGAAAATCCATCATTAGTTGTCAAATGTGTGGATGTGGACCCGTCAGATGGAGACGAAAGTATGTCTGAAGCTATCTCGGAATGCTGGACGAATTTAGAGGATGGGGAGTCAGTAGTAGGATATCGCCACAATCGTCGTCATGTCCCCAGACTAAGCAAGCCCATTAATCTATCCGTTGCCACAGCCCTTCCCATTCCAAACTCCAAAAATGGTCTGGACATTAGGCTGGTGTTGCCAGAGAGCAACATGATTTCAGACCTACGATTTGAGTCCTTCAAGCCTCAAAGAAGAATATGTGGAGAAATGGAAATTGAAATAAGAATTAAAGCCTATGGGCTGAATTTTCGTGACTTAATGGTCGTCCTCAAACCTGATGCTGTTTTTGAACAATTCACCATGATTGGGATTGATTGCGCTGGGATTGTGGTCAAAGTTGGAACTGGACAAAGTTTTAGCGACATCCGTGTTGGTGACCGTGTTATGGCTGCCAGATCTTTTGGAGAGCCTATGTGCAGCTACATGATAACGAGGCCTGAGATTGTGGCAAAGATTCCTAATAACATGACCTATTCGGATGCCGCCACGCTCCCAGTTGCCTACTCTACGGTTGCATATTGTTTCCTTGGTATAGCTAAAATAAATGAGGGTGACATTGTTTTGATCCATACTGGATCGGGAGCCGTAGGATTGGCGGCAATTGCTCTCGCGCAGTTAAAAAATTGTCAGATAGTTGTTACCGCTGGAAACAAGAGAAAACGAGCCTATCTTCGACTCAAGTTTGGACTCAAGATGGTCTTCAATTCAAGGACTACAGAATTTGAGCAAGCCGCCAGGGAAGCATTGGGTGGAGGAGGCGTGGATGTGGTGTTGAACTCCTTGACTGGCCCGGGGTTCAAGGAGGCATCACTGTCGCTGTGTAACCCTGGTGCAAGATTTGTGGAAATTAGCAAAATGAATATATGGAGCAAGGAAGAGGTGCGTGATTTAAGACCGGACGTGCAGTATGACATTGCCGATTTGCCGCAATTGTCCGACTCACAATCCATCGCTTACTTTAATACCTTTCGGGAAATGATAGGAAGCAATTTCAGGCCCCTTCCTTTCACACGATTTGAATTATGTGAAATCCGAGGAGCGTTTGATTTCCTGCAGAAAGCAAAGCATATTGGAAAAATTGTTGTATCGATGCCGGAAGTAGGATTGTCAAGAGAAAAGGTGGGGACAGGGTATGAAATGTTTAATGAGAACGCTACCTACATGATAACGGGAGGGCTTGGAGGAATTGGGCTAAACGTTTTAAAATGGATGTGCGAGAATGGGGCGAAACATCTCCATCTCGTGGGACGGAGTCCTCCGGGAAAAGAAGCAGAGGAGACAATATCAGAAATGCGGTCTTGTGGGGTTGAAGTCAACGTCGCTCAGGTGGACATTGGGAATATGGAGGAATGCTCGCTGATGATGGCCCCATTCATTAATATAGGTGATGAAGACTATGTTCGTCCTCTGCGAGGAATAATGCATACTGCTGGGTGCTTGGAGAACGCAACCTTTGACGAACAAACCTGGGAAAAGTATGAGACCGTATTTAATCCAAAAATAAATGGAGGGTGGAATCTACACGAACTGAGCCTACGTCTGCCTTATAATCTCGAACATTTTGTCATGTTTTCGTCACTGGCTGCCATTTTTGGTTCACCCGGTCAGAGTAACTATGTAGGTGGTAACCAATTCCTGGACTCGTTGACATATTATCGTTACTCCTTGGGACTCACTGCATGCACAATCAACTGGGGCCAGTGGGGTCAAGTGGGGATGGCTGCAAATATGGTACCACAATAAGTCCACAATTAACATTTTTCTTATTGTTAAATGCTTATCACTTAAATTCTTGCAGACCATTAAAGCAATGAAACCATTTACCGCGGCACAGGGATTGAGGGCTCTTGGTTATGCATTGAAGTCGCATGTTATACAGACTTGTGTGTTACATGCAGACGTTGAAGTCGCTAGGAAAGTATATGCAACAGGCAAAACTTTGCTTTCCGAAATTATGGAGCGTGATAGTAGCAGTCCTACTGTCACTATGTTGGTGGATAGAGACAGCTTTTGGAGGGAATATAATGATTCAGATACTGAGGCAGGGAAAATCCAGGTGTTGACGAAGTACGTCAAGAATATTGCTCGTCAACATCTAAAACTAGGCAAAGATGAGGAAATTGATGCTACCGCACACTTTGGAGATTTTGGTATAGACTCCCTCATGATGGTGGAAATGAAGAATGGGATTCAGTCGTTTCTCGGGAAAAGTATCAAAATCACAATAAACGCACTAAAAGACGCCACGACGGTGATGCAAATGAGTGCAATTCTTTTCGATTTAATTTCCGGTAAGGTATCCAAAGGTGAGGCGGAAGTTTTGCAACCCCCGTCTCGACAGGAGCTGAAAGAGTTGATTCTCCGAGATTCGATTCTCCCAGAAAATATCAGACCTACCTCAGAGATGATCCAAATGCTGAAACCCTTATCACAGATTTCAATTGTCTTTATCACCGGGGTAACGGGGACACTTGGTCCGTACATTATGACCCAACTCCTTGCCATGGAATTGCCTCGTATATCAAAGGTGGTCTGCTTGATGCGGCCAAATAAACAGGTTTCGTCACAGGACAGATTCAAAAAGACGTTCTTGGATAAGCAACTCTTTCATCTCGTGGACATGTGCCGAGTAGAACTGATTGAAGGTGATGCTACTCTACCCAATTTCGGGCTTAGCGAAGCGGATTACTCTAAACTGGCATCAGAAGTTGATGCCATTTTCAATCTGGCTGTAAAATCTAAGATGGAGGTCTACATGGAAACAAAGAACCCAAACCACTGCAGGGCAATCAACGTCAACGGGATGAACCAGGTTCTAAGTCTGGCTGTTGCGTCTGGACTGCTAAAGCACGTGTTCCATGCCTCTACTATTGTTGCGGAGACACTCTTGGATTCCAACGCTGGAGATGAAAGGTTGAGCGAGGATTGGCCTGTTGACGGTGAATTTGACAACTTCCCAAACTTTGCATACCCAATTTCCAAGTACATTTGCGACCGACTCGTGGCACAAGCCGTCCAGCGGGGGGTTCCATGTAAAGCCTTCCGATTCCAAAATTTTGGTGGGGATAGCCAAAATGGCGGAAATTTCCAAATTATGGTTTCCCAACTGATGACACGACTCTTAAGCTATATGCAAATGGGGTTCCTGCCAGATATTCCAATCCCCGTGTCCATCCTCCCTGTCAACATTTGCGCTAATATTTCCCTTGCATTGTTCTTTAATGAGGAGACTGGAAGCCAAATGTTCAACATCGCAAATCCATATTTGACAGATGATCGGGATTTCCCTGCTCTTGCAGCAGAATTTGGAGTCAAAATCAAAGTTGTGAGCCAAACTGAATTTGAAGATAGGATTTCCAAGTTGGCGAAAGGTGGAGAGGAGGAACAGAAAGTTCTCCAGAATTACAAAATGAGTCAAATTCCTGCAGAAGGGATGAAATGGATGCTTGAAAACCCGACTGTTTCTCACTTAAAATATATTACGGGGGGTGCACCGAATCTACTGTTGAGTAGAAAACTCTGTAAATATCTTCCCAAGAAAACCTATCCCCTTGGATTTAAATCATCCGCGGAAATTCTCAAGATTGATTTACAATATGCCAAGGATGCCGGATTCTTTGACAAATTCGATATTCACACCTCTGATGTAAACTAATTTCTTCTAATGTTAATAATAATTATTAGCAGAGAAATTCCATTTTAAATGAAATGTACGGGAGGACGTTTCCTTTCCGACATTGTCAAGGTTTTGTTTTGAAGCCATTACAAAATAAAAATCATACCACTTTACACACCCTTTTCTAAATCGATATTCATGAGGGGAATGCACTTGGAAAACATGGAGTTTCGCAAAAATGTACTCATGTATATGTTTGATACTTACTTTTTCTGAAATACCGTAAGATTTGTATTTCTGCTTAATAATAAATGGCAAACCTGGTTGAGATAAACCAATGGCATTTTAAGAGTATCCAGATAAAATTTTAACACTGCTTCATTAGTGGTATCTGGATCAGTTAACGCATGTTGAAAGCTGGAGTTAATTTGTTGTCTTCAAAATCTTGCAAAATATACCCGTTCTGCAATTTCCCCTGTAATGACAATTTGATAAGTTAGAAGGCATATTTGTCTATTTCATTTCCATGTCTTTTTTAAAATGTTTTTTGTTTCAAATGCTCCAACCATGGCATTTAAAGTGTGCAATAAAGAAACGGTTTATATATTTTATACTGGAGGTGTAGCTCATTTCACACGAAATTGGTATAATTATAATAATTTTCCTGTTACATAATAATTGTTTCTATAAAAATTTCTTGATTTAGTAATCTCATTTTATCATTCGTTGGGGACTCGATTCATGCAAAACTAATTTGCAGAGGAAGGTATTGCCACAAGGGACAAGTCCTACAATGCTGTCCTACAATGTGTACAATGTTCAAATATTTAAGGATTTGAAGGAGTCGGACAAGATCCGTTCGTCTTGGTTGTGGGAATTACAGTCAAACGGGAAAAAAGTCATTTTTTTACTGGGCTCCTTTGTACTGGAATCGATATCGATTTAGATATCGAAGTTAAAAAGATCCAACTGTCTATTGAATATGATAATACCATTAGGAAATTACTGTTACAGAAAAGACAGAAAGACTTTGTTTATCAGTCCTTTCAAATTTAAGTTTAGTTTTCAAGATCTACGATTAGTTTTATTTATTACAGAATGGAATGAAATGATTGTTATTTTATTTTAATTTATCAGATAATTTTAAAAATTTTAGTTTAAATGCAACTTTTGACTTATTGCAACATGCGTTCGATATTGGAAACAATTGTAATGATTTATATCAAAACACAAGAATAAACACTACTACTACTACTACAGGAAGAATAATTGGAAGAAAAGAAAGTTAAGAGGATTTAATGCATATTTCTAGAATGAATTTTACAGGGGTGGCTTTGCTGGATTGATGAATGCCTTTCAGGACGATGCCGAACTCACCATTGTCTAGACAAGAATCAAACGTCTGTTTTAAAAAGATGGCTTTGAGGTCATTTTTAGTGGGAAAATAATAGGCACATAAAGAGAAGTAGGAAAAAGGTTAGAACCAGCATTAGGTTAATATCCACCGGTAATGTAAGCATGATTTCCATCCGCAGCAACCGAATTAAGAGAGTAGCTAAACCGTGGAAAGGGTGAGGGTCCTACTGCTCGCATTTGTAAAGTCTTCAAATCCAATTCAAAGGACGATTCTAGCCCCGTTCTGTCGAATACGTAGCCCTTGTTCTCTACCCGAATGGTTGATCCTTCGTTGATATGGCTTTCGACATACATTACCGTCCAATTGAAAGATTGGAGGCCCAATGCTAACGTCACTTTCACTTTCGCTTTCACTTCACTTTCGCCAAAACCTTCCTACAAACTTCTTACCAAGAACCTCAAGAATTAGAATTATAACCTCCGCAAAATACAAGAAAATGCATAAAAGGAACACGCCGCCCACTTTTCCATCAATACTAACCGTTACCACTTCCTCAGTGTGAAGTGCTGTCTCATATTTCCCGCCCCCCATTAACACCCCAGTACTATTCAGCTCCAAAGCTTTTTTATACAGCCCATAAATACCAGAATGTAAAATAGCTTGCAACCTTCTGAAAATTCCACCGAAATAAGTGGGAGAATATATTGAAAACCCCCAACCCAACCCCGTTTTCAAAAATTTGTCCCTCCCTTTTATAAAAATCGCATCATCCCCTCTAGCTCGGGATTCTGAATTAAAATACCAAAAAAACAAGTCTATTCTGCCATTTGTATCAATCATTGCCGTTTTATTGCAGCGTACAATGAAATCGTAGAACCCGCTTTTGTTATAGATACTCCAACCTCTATGTCCAAAGTCGGCTTCGGGGAAAATAAAATCAACCATCGTCAGCAAGTAGGGATAAGGGTATTTAATACCTTCTAATTCTAACAGTAAAATATCCAGAGTCAAACTCCTTCCCCATTGTGTATATCCCATTACCGCGGTAGGCCTATCAGTATAATTCCAATATTTTGGAATTGTAGAAGCAACAAAGGAAAAATTTTCTAGCTCTGTAATCCTGCTCCATTTCGAAATAGCGGGATTCGCAACTATTTCATCCGATGTGAGAACTCCTTTGTACAAATTATTAATCAAAAATATGTAAAATAGCCACGAGGCTAGGAAACTGTAAACCAGCGTTGCAAAATATGGCGGCATTTTTTCCACCGCTTTCTGAAAATTAAAATCATTTCCATTTTCAAGCAAACTGCTTAAACCAAGCTCAATATTGATAATGTATGATTCAAATTTTGTACGCCTATCCCCGCGCCTATGTGCAATAACATTTGCAAATATCCCCATTCCTGCTGGGATACAAATTAGGAGCGCCAAGGTCACAAACCAAACCCAAAAATTCAACGGGGAAAGAAGGAACCTCATTTTCGAAAAAGTTGAACTGTTTACCAAATCAAAAGTATAAGTTACTCCATCACACGTAATAAAATTAAATGTAACATCATCGACCAGGGCAAATTGTGTATTATAATGCCCCGATGGTATTGTGGACTCGGCAAATTCTAGCGTTGGTCTGCTAAGATGAATTATTGGTTGAGTAAACAGGGTTGCATTCCATCCGAAAGAATTTTGCAAATTTTCATAAACTTCTTTGAAATCTTGTAGTACTAGTGCTTCCCGTAATAAACTCATGACGGCTTCCTCAAGCGTTAGTTCAGCTTTGTTATTATACGGAGATATCCGGATATTCGCAAATAAATCGGCTGGCCCCCAACTCCAATGGGAAAGTATTAACGATCCGTAATACCTGATGTGGACATAGGACTTTGTCCCATGTCCATAAACGGCGTCTTCTACTTCCTTTAGAACAACGCTGTACTTGCTTCTGTTTCCCGCCAATATTGTAATTGGGATTTTCACACTCATGTAATGGCGGGGTTGGCAAAATAGGCAAATGTAGGATATCGACCCAATAATGTAAGAGTATTTATCCAGTTTGAAGATAAAAATTGATTGAACCGCTGGCACATTTAAGGAAACCAAATCTGAATTCCAGCTGCTTTCTCCTTCTTCTGTGACAACAAGTAGGAAATGCGCCTCTAGATTAAACTGCCTAAAGGATATGAATTCACTTTCCATATTTCCCACAGAAATATTATAAAATTTATTACTAATGCTCGCAGGGTAATTTGTATAACAAGGTGCAGTTCGGAACAGGATCATAGGTAACCAGGCAGCAGTGTTTAAGGACGCTTCTCGATTTTCAGGAAACAGTATGAAATTCACGACGCAGGGATGATTTTTTCGGAAAAATAAATGTCTCCTTAATACCTTTAAACCATTGTTGAAAAGAAGAGAAACTTTCTGCTTTGAGTGAATTTCTTGAATTAGATCGTCGACATCTTTTCGAAAATTGACAATATTAACGAAACAATCGGAAAAGTTTAAAATCAGTGATACAAGTTCTACCTCTGATGATTTTATGGTTTTTGTTGCGGTGACGGAATGAGGAATGAATAATATCAAATATGAAAATAAATTAATCATCTTTTATAGAGTAGGTTCTGTAAAGGAGAGGAATGTACGGGTGAACGTTATTTCTAGCCTTTCTGTTTCGTTTTTATAGGAAAATAAGATACCTGGAAAGAGAAATAGAACTGAACAATTATTAAAATTGACACATTCGAGGTTTTATATATAGCCAAGCCATCCACTTCACCAAGTACTTCAACTGAACACATGCGTCTGTTCAAGTATTTTTAGTTAAATAGATATGAATAAGACACATTTCAGAAATTACTATGACTGATGATACATAAACATACCAAGGACAAGACAAGACAATCCGCTAAATTGTCATCAACTGACATATCTGTCATCTTACTAGGTACACTATTGAAGTGCCCGTCGAGTTGGGCATCCCCATTATATGCATTGGACGCAGAATTTAATACCAGTCCTTCATTGTAATGATATT
>JAQIWQ010000028.1:0-37774 GCA_034695825.1 Folsomia inoculata | reverse complement strand
AACAGACAGACGGACGGACAGACAGACAGACAGACAGACAGAGCATTCACATAAAGGACCTTCGATCCTTAATAATGTCAATACACATGGTCCACCATTCACATTTACTCCTCCACAAGGTCAGTATCCCCCTCCTCGTCCTAATCACTCAAGGTCGCAGCGAGTAGCCCCTCAAACTCACCAAGGACAGTTTCATCCAAGTCAGCACCAAAATCCGAATCATTATAACCTCGAGAATGCCTCAAGGTCGAGGCCACAACCAATTCACGAAGAATCAGGTGCTGGTGGGAGTAGAGGTGGTGCCCCTTATCGAGGTCGAGGTCATGGGGCAGGGAGGATATCATTTAAACGAAATACAGGGACAAGACATAGTAACAACTCGGGCAAAAAACAAGGTCAACGTGATATTTTTATATCAAAATCATTACAAAAAGTTCAAGAGACAAGTTGCTGCGAATGCGAAGAGCCTTGTGCGTCCTACAAATGTCCCAAGTGTCTACGGAAGTAGTAAGTTTTATAAATATACAGTATGGGGTGATAATCTGATAATTACGCATTTAACACAATATCGTTATTGCAACTTTTTTGTTATAGTTGTTCACTGCCGTGCTACAAAATTCATAAGAGTGAAGCCAATTGCGTGTTAGATGAAGAAAGTAAACTGAAACATGATAGGGTTCAGAGTTGTCAGAAAGCCCGAGTATCAGGAAGAGTAGAGTATTTGTACCCAACGAGGGACACTATTAAACCTGAAGGACTGGAAATGTTAACTCGAGAACGTAAGAACTTTTATTGACAATCAAATCGACTGACCCAACGAATTGTTTGGTCAGGGGTCAACGATGAATTAAAGGCGTTAACACGTTATTATGTTTTTAGCATTGAGGAGCAAGATTGTTGAGCTTATGAAGAGTGAACGTATACGAGATAAAATAAGAAGCCTGGATTCTTCCAAGGACCCAAGGGGTTTGATGAATTCGTTTGTCGAAGATAGAGAATTTTCGGAGTTCAAGACGTTTGTGATTACTAGTTTATCTAATGACTTATTCAGCTAATTAAAACGTATTTTTTATGTTTTTAATACAATTCTGGCCGCCAATGATCATTAAATGATCATTGGCGTAGATCATGAGTAAAGGATAAATGTTATCCTTTACTCAGCCTTGGTTTATAATGCTGGCCTTATGCACTACCTTTTAGCGTACCACTGTGCTCGTATTGGAAATTAAAATGGTCGGACAAATATTGCCGTAGAATCGTGGCTTCTGTAATAAATCACTAAAATATCAGGCTTCCTTTCGAAGCATAATGTCCTGCAAATACGGAACACATTTTGATTTTTTGTCACATATCCAGTTGTAATCCCCCATAATCTTACAATGTCACATAATAATTGCCATCCAAATTGCATACAAGAAATCCTCCAAAAAAATAATGATTGCAACCCTTGCGACAATTTTCTCTCATCTTGCAGAGATCCAAAACCAAGAGCTTGCTATGATACTACCCCAAAATGTGAAAACTGGATAGGAATGCCTGGTTGTAGAAGATGTCGCTTTCTCCACTGTAAATGTGGATTATGTCGCCATTGTAGAATATACGAATACATCTGTTCCATCTCTGTCCCTGCAGTACCACCACCGAATAACAATCCCCCTTACCCATGTCAATTTGAATGTCCTCAGCAAAATCAGCGTAAGATTTTTTGTTCTATCGCTTTCTATGTATCTCATTTACCTACCCTTGTTTTATTTCTAGGGGTGAAGGTTTCTAAATGCAAAGAAAAGACTGATCTCCCAACAGGAGGACCACTAGTGACTGAATACCGAGTAGCTTACCAAGGCAATGGACGACCACGACACTGCGTTTACAGGAAGAGACCCCCAGAAGTGGGTGGTGGCGTTGATTACGTGAATGTACCAAGTACTGAACATTGTCATCCTTGCAAACCACCATGGCGTAGCACAATGCAAGTTGAGCCTCAGTTGTACAAAGCATCCCTTGGGGCTGTGGAGTCTAAATTACGAGCACTTGATCGTCTCCTTCGTCAAGAATCAGTAGCAGGCGAGGGCGAGGAAGACATCACTTCCACTGCTAAACAGACGGATCATGATAATTTGATGGGGGCTACTTCTGCTTGGAACACAATTTCCCAAATGGAAACAAATCTACCAAATGCAAAGGATAAAACAGGGGACAAAACAAAAACAAAACTTTTTCAATCTAGTTTAAAAAACGCTGATTATGTAATAAAATGGTAATAAGTAATTATGCGTACGTTATTTAGTTCTGTATTACTTACTGCATGCATTTCACATGATTTGACATGAACCATTTCCACTATTACACTACAGTTACATTGTTGGGGTCATTTATTGAAAACACTATTTTTATGAGAACCAACATTAAATATTTACCCGACTAAAAGTAAAGAAAAAGACAAGCCTGTCGGCTGTCATATCATTTTGCATAAAAATTCAACATTAATAGTTTTCTCCACGTACAAAAAAACATGACGAAGGCAGTGTTGCGCCGTCTATGTTTGTTACCAGACGTTTTCGCAACACTCGCAAGCACAAGCATTCAATCACCTTATAGGCAGACTTGGTTTGTAAAGTAAACCAAAAAATCTGACCGTTTTTTGCAGTTTAATTTACAAGCATTCTTTGAAAATAGTAGCAGCTGCTAATTTTCAAGAACTAGATTAATCTGTCTCTTATCAAACAGTGATCTCTTGTATATTAACTGAAAGTGAGAGACGAAGGGATTGTTGATTCATGTTCAACATAAAGTCGTCTTACTTTACTATCGTTTAATTACGTAATTTGTAATTAAACGTAAACCATCTATTTCCAGAACTTTCATTGGAAATTGAACATTTTTACTTTCGGGAAAAAGCTTATTGATTTTGTGTAAAAAAAGTGGTTGGAGTAGGGGTTAAGAAGAGTGGGTGGGGTGGACACAGGAATAAATCAAACTATCACTACACTACACTGTCGACGTTATATTTCAAACTGAAGGAGACGAATAAGTAATTGTGGAGTACCTCAAGGACGCACTGAAGTATCTATCTGAAGCCATTGTAAGCAACATTTTAACGATTTACTTCAATTTATCAATTTGTTTTGTAACCCTCTTTTGTCTTTGGATTCAGATTGTAGATTGTTGCCGTTTTGCATTTATTTGTTAAATGATTTGTGGGGTTTTGTTGAATCCTTATTTTAATTTGAAATTATTGTGTATTGTATAGAAAACAACTCCACGACCTTTGACCTTCCTTTATTCGCTGTCAACAACAATTTATCATTTACCTTCTTCAAAACTTCATATTTAGTATTAATTAAGAACTAATCTATTTTCTTTTTCCTGTGGTTGTTTGTATGTATCCTGTCTCGTCATGCACCACTTATCTATTCTACAGTGAGTGATCCACAAACTGTCCGCGTCCAGGATAATATGCTTGCTTTAAAAGTAATCCATTGTTTTTGTTTATTAACAAGTATTGTCTTTTTTAATTCTTGTTGCAACTTGAACCCTTCCTAATAATTATTATGATCTAAACGTCATGTGGTCTTTTGCTTTGTTTTTATTGAACTCGCAAATTCTACGAGAATACGACCAAGAACTGATGTTATGTTTTTGTTTTTATTTGTTGCAGATGCCGAGAACACGTGGAAAACGGAAGAAACATTCTTCATCCTACGATCGAAGTAGAAGCAGAACTCCCTCGAGGTCCAGGGGGGACGATACTGATACCAAAGGAAGGGGCAGAGATCGACGCAAGAAACGCCGTCGTCGGGATTACACTATATCAATTTCATCATCTACCGACTCTAGATCCAAATCCAGATCCCCATCCAAAGCAAGTTATGCTCCAGCAAGTAAGTCTAGGTCCCGGTCAGGAGCATCATCTCGTTCTAGAAGCAGTAGAAAAAGGTCCAGTTCGCGTGACTCTTATCGATGTAGAAAGAGGTAAGCAAGCCGGTTCAGCAAGTATCAAAAGCATTAGAAAAGACATATGATAGGAAGGACAGATTTGGGGTTACTTTATTGTGGTCATTGATTGATTGATGGCGTTTATTAAAGTTATTTGATTGGTCTTCAAATAATGGAATCCTACTTCAGTTGGTGGTAATCAATCATTCTCCATTATTATTAATCGCCAGGATCGAGTTGGTAGTTGCGATATTATTTATGTGGGAAGCGTTTGGGGAAAGTTATCCGTTGTTTGCTTAGAGTGTGGTGTATTAATATCATTTGAAACATCAACTAATTGGCCCAATCACTTGAATTCAAAACAGTGAACTCTTCCTCACTCCACTGGTTCAAGAACGTTAATCAATTTAACTAGCGGATGTCAAAGACAAGACATTCTCATCCTCCATCCATACCATACAAATTATGAGGTGCATTTCATGTCAAGGTATCGCTCCAGAACAATTTGCTTTTTGATTTCTAATGCTCGTACCAGTGTCATTTTATTAGTCTAAGGTGACATGTAACAATGAGATAAACTATTTATTACTCTAAACTTAAGGTCTTCCACTATCGACCCAACTCAAGATCGAACGATCAAGCAAGATCTTGTGCGAAGATCTTATCGCTCTTGCCGATTGCCAATGTTGTGGTAGGTACTCCACAACGATTAAGACCCATGTGTACATATGCAGTTCTAAAATGTGATCTAATGTGTTAATCTACAATTTTTTATGATTCCCTTATAGAATCACGATTGGTTTCCGCATTTACGTCAAGCTGTATTTCAAGTCGAATGCAAGACGCAGACCTGACCACGAGTTATTTAAATTAGTATCGTGATATCAGATGCAACTTTTTGCATTAGCTTTTCGATTTTCGAACATTCCAATTCTGGTTGCTGTTTTATCTGAAGTATGAAATCACGTTTTCATGTTCATTTGTTCTTTTTTCTATGATTGTTAAATAATCAATTCAATTCAACTAAACCAGTTCCGCTGAATTTCGTCGTAGCTCAGTTTGTTTCAAATAGTTTTTAGTCAACGTCAACGTAGTAATTAATATAAAAATCATTCAAAATATTGCTATTCCAAATATTGCAAATGGTGGACATTAAAAAATATCTTGTCTTAAACCTCTCTGTCTTCTGAGTCAGTTTTTGTGGCAGTCTGTAAGTACAAGTTTACCGTTTTTTTTCAACACGTTTAGGAATCAATAAGTAAAACCGACACGTCACACGTCATATGTATGTGGCAGTGCATATTTGCGTAGAATCAGGAGTGGAAAAGGTGGGGCTGCTATTGAAAGCTATAAAGGACAAATCCATTATAATGAATGAATCGACTCAACTGTTTATAATTTGGCAAAACTCATTTCATTTCCGCTTTAGGAAAAAAGAATCATTTATTCATATTAATGACATTTATGATAATCTATCTTTCATTTTTCTAGCAGGTCGAAAATTCATGATAGTGTGATGAGTTAATTATCAGAAATTTGAAACGTTTGACTGTGAAATTTTTTATAAGTCAGTTAGTCAGTCCGATCCTTTTATTTAGTTCAAAGAGGGAATACGTCGTTTTTTAATTCGATTCCATGTAATTAGATGTTATTCGTAATACTAAACAAATTCAAGACTTACCAGAAGATGAGTGAGGACTTCCTCTTGATCTTGCTGTTGAAGTTATCGTTTAACATGTTCGACCAACTAAACAGTTAAACTCTCTAGACACACAAGTTATGAAGTTCAGTGTCAATGTCACAATTATCAGTCTACTGATCCGCAAAGTTAACCAACGTAGACTTACGAGGTGCTGTTATCAATCTGTTTAATTCCATTAAGATGTTTAGATTAATTGGAATGAAATTGCTTTGTGGGCCTTTGTGACCGCAGCGTTATAATGAATAATATGCATAATCACAATTTCCGTGTACCCTGAAGGCATTTATGCTTTTGATCTAGTTCAAATTTATAGCTGTTGATTTTTGTATCACCATAATATGATCGCCTCCACAATTTTAGTGAGTAATCTTTGTTTCAAATATGGAGTCAATAATCTTCTGTGGTTGTGTCCAGATTTGGCTTAAATATAATTGCGATGAGCTTTCAATGAGATGTAATGTGAAGATAAATGTTTCATTTCCGAGTTTAATTTGATTCCTGTCTGTTTTCGGTTGCATCCTACCTGCTTAGATATTAATTGACCATGTAGGATGTGGTAATTATCAGAAGCACGGAAATGCAATCTATCTCAATGTGTTGCTTTAAATCTTGAATGATGCCTTGTAATGTAACGCTTATAAATGTTACATTGACATTACAATTTGTTTAAACATTTTTACTTTATTTCGCCTTCCACTCCGTATATGTTGGCATTTAGCAGGTTTAGATCAATGAATGAATCAAATTTATTCAGACTAATATCACATTACACGACATGATTCTACCATATCTGGCATAAATGATCAAGTACAATTTGTTTTATTTGGTCATTTTTTCATGGCTGATATTTCTTTGTATGTATCCAGTTGTCACCTGCTGTGATGTAGCAGCACAAGTGCTAAAAGACAAAAGATTGTAATTGAATCTTCCGAAAAGCGCATCCAGGTGGGAACTGACTGCCACTTCTGAACAATATTCGTCATTCTCGTCTTCTGTCAAAAAAGTTATAAATATTCTTCTGTCATACAAAAGCTAGAAAGTGTTCCACATTAATTTGATTATTCCACTTGAAGTTGTAAAGAATTGGTAGTGGGCTTAGTCGAAGCCAGGCTTATTCAGGTGACGAACATCTGTCGCTCATTACTGCGATGCCATTTCATCTTAAAATGGTCAAGTATTGATTGGAGCATTTATAATTCCAGTTGTAAAAATCCTATACATGCAAATTGTTTTATGCAAATGATTTATGCCGTGGAATTGTAATAATAATTAATGTGTAATTGTTTATACAATCACTTGACAAGATGAGAAAGAAAAACATAATTCCATTGCAAACGAGGACTTCATCCAGCGGTTGTCCGTGTGTGGATGAGATTATCGCATTTCCTTTTTTGGTTGCTAAATGAAGTTGTTTCGAACCTGTTTTTAAAAATGTATATTTGATTTGATGTAATGCGATGCGGGGTTATATATTAAGGATTTAACACATTTAACCCTAAATGAAGTTGACTCACCTGTCAAACGTGATCAAAGTTCAGTTTTGGCAAAGTAGACGTAATCTAGTCTTTTAAAAGACATATTTTATGTACCTATACTGTTTTTTACTCGACATCACTAATGATTCGATGTCATCGTATTTTGGTTTAATTAATTGGGCTTGTAATTTTTGTCTCTATCCAATCAAGACATTTCAATTGATTGATTATTTTTTCATTTGAAACAATAGTTTTTCAGAATGCTTCTGGTTGCAAAATTAGCCGTCATACATTACATGCAAGAACATATTGTTTGAGTCCATTGTTACTACTTTTGATAAAACAGGATCACGATTCTCACCTCACAACAATAAGTTTATGACACTATTTCTCATTTGTTCTTAGTGCTTGGAAAGTTACGAGTCCAAGCAATAACAATAACAAAAGTTGAGCAATTTCAGTAACGACAGTTAGCATTTCTTTTTGTGCAGTGATTCATTATAAGGTTACAGCTCAGCAAGAGAGTTCTTAAATAAAATATATAAAATAGAACTTCGACTTATATTTACGATTGCATAACAGAATTCATTGTTTGTGACTAAGCTATTTCTGGAAATAGACTTGAATGCTTCCAATTTTGTTATTCTTAGAAAGAAACTTTATGTTTTGACTTTTATTGGACTGGATTGATATATTATTTAACCATATATTGTTATGCAAGCAGAATCAACGACCAACCAAAAAATACGTAGGAGTGATTTGACAAAAGAGTTTCTTGAAATGATTTTGAGTATTTGCAAAAATTCATGCAGTATTAAAATAACAATGGCAAGGTTTCATGGAAGAAAAACTAGGAATCATCAACCCTTTTACAACAATGTATACAATGATAGTGCCATAACACCGTATTGAGAGATGTAAATTCAACGTGGATGTTGTGTTGATAGTGTTGTTGTGGGTTGATGGAGATAGGAAAACAAGAAAAGAGCTTTTCGTAAATGGTCAGTTGGTATTGAGCAGGCAGACAAGTATAAAGGGTTGAGAAGCAATATAATAACTAACTGCATGAGTTGAAGTTGAATCCCTGCACAGAAAAATTGCATGTGCAGATTCAGATAACTGTACTCTCGGTTCAGTGTTCAGTGAGTCTTGGCTCAACCTACCTTCCAATTTCATTCGCTTGCTGTCTGACAAAGAGACAGGTATATTGCATTCATTGTAGCGTTAACGTTAACAATCTACCCCTCTCGTTCCCTTTTCATTTCCATTCGGACGCTGTTCATTTCATTTCAAGAACAACGATATGAAAAAGTCACAATTTGAAATAAGATTGCTGAAATCCAATCTGCCCATCCCGTTACAAAATTCATAACCGGAAACAAACAATTGTACAATTGTATAACAATTTTCAATAATGGGATCATATTCCTGGGTGTTAATAAATTCGTGTTCAAAAGTGACTGACTTCCTTCTACCTGGTTTAAGCATGAACCTGAATGGTAAAGAGGTGGTGTTGTACTTTGGTGATACCAAAACCAGAATCGTTTACGAGTGATTTGTTTGCGATAAAACATCAATTTCAGTCTGGTTTGGGCCGTTTGGACCGAGGATTTGTCCGTTGGCAAGAATTGTATGCAATTTAAACATTTTTTCCATTACTGATGTTTAGCCATTATAGTGCTTTAGCTAAATTTATTACGCTGCAATAACTCACCACGATTGAGCTTCTGCAGATTCTGATTTGCCTTCTGATTGCCCTGCTAATTATTAGTGAGCTTTCATTTTTTCGGACCATTTTAATCTGTAGATTTCTATTCCATAAAAAATAGCGTCTCATCATATTTGGTCCGGTTGAACAAAGTTTGGAGTTCAATGATGATGATCTCAGAGACACGCTGTTGCTTCTGATAGACTTGACTGTTTCTTGATAGATTCAATATCAGGTTTTAATGTCATTGTGTGTCGCATTGTTCTTTATTAAAATACTACATATGAGATCAAGTGGAAATAAATGAAGGTAGTAATGATAATTACTCTGAAGGCTTTAATTGTCATTAGATTGATCCTTTAATAGTAATCTGTACTGTACTCATGCTTCTGGCACTTTAGCATGTATTTAACTTGGATGACAATGTTTAATGTCTTGGCTTCAGAGGTCTTGACTTTATTTGGGCATATTAATTTCATCTATCTGACCATTTTTTGATTGACCGCTTAGCTCTTGCTGATATCATCATAACAATACTTGGTAGGATTTGAATTGAAGGAATGTCAATTTTTTGTAAGAAGATGAGCACATTGTCATTTAATTTTATTTAAGCAGAGAAGTATATGATATTCAGTGACAGTTTCGATAATCCGCACATAAGACCTAACGAGGATAATTTTTATAACTAGCTGGACAAAAAAATTGAATAAAAGCTTGACAAAGGCAGGACAAACCCCCTGGAATTGACAGGCCAGGGTTGCATGTCGTCTTGTCTGGATAAACTCCCCCTTGTGTTATGCTTTTAATTGATTGCTCCATTTATTAAGAATATCTCTACTAATGCTTTAAGTGGTTGTTGTTTTATTTATCTTCAAATCCCGCTTGTATTCCACGTTCTTGGCACGTTCATGCAAATTAAAACCCGTTAGCTTTCATCCTCGCTAAATTATAGCTAATCTGTGGATATTTAGAGGATACACCTCAAATGGGAGGGATCCTCGAGATGTCAACTTGATGTAAGACACTTATGGCCAGAGATAGACTACTCGTAGCTCGTTAAATTTGCATTTATTAGCTACAATATGCTCTTCTTGCGTCTCCTTGTAGATCAGCCAAGTCAGTTTACCTTGACATGCTCACTACTTGCAACAATACAATACAAGTGCACCGTCCTTAAAGAGTGCTAGTCAGCATGTTTTGTTGAGTTTCCAACAGTTTAATAAATGCGTCTGTTATATAATTTGTTCTCAGAAAGGGTGCTTTGTTAAAGAGATATGCTCAAGTACTTATTTACTGTATTGTTATGTGGCTTGCTTGATTTCTGTTATTGAATTTAATGAATACACGCGTGGTCGATATGGTGGTTATGTGGTCGCGGTCAACTAGTAATAACATGTAAACATGGCTTAACAGATAGAAAATGTCTTTGGAATTGATTGACGGATTTAGAAACATCCCTTTGTCTTTTTTCCCATGAATTTTCTACTATAACTTGAAAACAGATGGCAAATTATGAAACTCCTTGTGCTTGTTGTTTTGTGGTGACACAATAATGTCAACTCCACTCACGATTTGTAGTTATTTAAATAGATGCGTGACATTTACGTTACGTTATATATGTTTCCTTCACATTCATGGTATCTTTTTGAAATTTTGTCATCTCATTTACCATTTGCTGCTACATTTGTTTAATAGACCTTAAATCATCCAAAATTGTGCAATTAGGTGACTCCCTTGAGACTTTTCCTTTTGCTTATGTATATCTTGGCTTTAAATAGCTTTTCAGTCTCAATCATAGGTCTCAACTTATGAATACAAAGTGCTAACTTGAGATGGTTGAATTATTCGGTCGTAGTTTGTAGTCTAGTAGGTAAGTCATTTAGATGGTAGTTGATAGTCTGTCTTGTATTATTAGAGTCATGAACATGGAGCCTTTCACTTTAACGGCAGGGGACATATATTAAAGAAGGAATTGGTCGATGTCTTACATGTTGCTTATTGAACTGATTTTGTAACATTGGCATTGACACTAATACGGATTGCTTCGCGTGGCTGTATACAACTCGGGATTCAGAAATGATCATCATATCTTTAGTTTTAATTCATTGTGCTGCTCGTATATTTTATTGTTGTAGGTAGGCCTTATAACTAATTAATCGCCAAACGGTCATTATCGTTAGTGAACTAGCACTGAATGAATGGCTCAATCGCAAAACGAAATTAATAAGCTAACTCCTTTACAGGAAATGAAGTACATAAGTTTACCTTAATGGTTGAAGTTTGTGTACTCAATTCTACGGTTTCGATTATACTGTTGTTCCGTCTATCCCGACAAAATTGCGGAGGAAATGAGTAATTTAATGAACCGATCGACCTGATTTAGTTTCAATTTGGGGTTGAAATTACTTTTACTTACGATCCATCAAAACTGTTTCAAGCCGTATTAACGCATCTTTCTTAATTATCGTGGGAGAGCCATAACTGTGTTCTTCGGTCTACTTTTCTAAATTTCTTCCAATTGAAGGTTTTGCGTTAGTTTCAGGTCCATTTAGGTCGTTTATCATTTTATCTCCGACTGAGATTCGCAGTAGATCACCTCTGGACAGTGACAGGACTAATTGCTGAAATGCATATTTTATTTGAGCACTTACGATTAGTTGTTAGATTGTCCTTATGTGCACCCGAAGTGTTGCTACCTTTGTGTTGTACAATTTTAAATATTGGTCATGTCATTCTAGTGGGTGGGTCAGGTCCAGGTGATAGGCCGAGCAAGGGACGAATAAAGAAGACAGATCACGGGTCAAACCATGTTCCGTTGAAATTTCCTTTTTGCACGCAACATGGAATTATATATGTTAATTTACCATTTTACCGTTAACTGCTTGACTGGACAGACGACAAAAGAAAGTGATGATGAGATATGAGATGCTTTTATCATTTCCCTTTTCCACGTTGCTACCAGCTCGATAGTAATAAATTGTGATAAGCAAAACATTCTTCTTACTTTGTTTTCCTTTAATGATGGGTTTCGTTTGAGTTGACCTGTGTTTGTAGGTTTTATATAGAATCGTGGAAAGTTTGTCACACGAACTAAACTAACGCAAAAAGCAAATCGAGCAGGAAATCAGATGGCGATGATGATTTGCTATTTTGGTTGAACGGAAGTTGACATGTCGAGCAATATCTGATACAAACAAAGCTGAACCATCATTGAGTTCATGAGAATTATCGCCATCCTATTATTTAGTGGTGTGCATTTGTAGTTTTTTGTAGGCGTCAACTTCTACTGGGTCGTGGCTTTATCAATATTTACATTAGCAGTCAGATTTATTCTATAGCACTGTAAATTATGAAACGAGGTGCTATATGTATCTTCATGGACATTAATTTTCCTTCCTCTTACTTTGTGAATACTGCCCTGAAATGCAAAGTACATATTTCTCTGAGGTGCTTGCTTTATGAGAACTTTGTAAATTCATTGCGCACGTCGAATTTCGATATCGCTTCGAAGATTGAAGTGAACGATTCTTCGGCAGCGTCATTTTCCAGCGTCAAACTTTGACGTCAAATAAGTTGCAATCGAACTGCAGCATCCGCCACTATTGATGTCTTCCAAGATGCAGATTATGAGATGCGTGGAGAAAAGTTGAATCCACAATTTTTGTCACCTGCTATGCTAAGCACCACCTGGTTGAACAACTTATTTGATTGACAGTTTTTGGTCAAACTTCATTGATTCTGACAATAGAGCTCCGATTCATTTATTTGTGTGGTTCAAGTTGGGCAACTGCGTACTTTATTAAAATTGCAGTAATCAAAGTGCAAATAAGTGCATTGAGGAAAAGAGATTTTATCACGCAGTAGCCAAACATTTAACTCAGATTTTAACTCGATTAGTTGACAAATAAGTAAATATTGTTATTGTTGGTATCGATTAGTAATAATCATAATGTTATTCATTCATAATAAGCAGTCAGTCAACCTGTTAACTTGTTATGTCCACCAAACAAACAAAGATACTGAGATAATTATTTACGTCAATGTCGTTAAGAGTTAGTGAGGGAAAGTGAGTTAAGTTTAGAGTTTAATGATTCATGTATAATACATGATGTATTACGTCTTTTTAATATAATTGTAGTTTAAAACTATGTAGTACTTACAGTAAACAGTGCCAACAATAACAAAACTTTTGGTAGCACACACCTTTCATTCAACAAGAGCTATTTTTTGCTACTTGCACTTGTCTTTACATAAACATGCAGTCTTTTAGATGATGCCAAGCAAAACGAAACAAAATTGCAGTTGAAGAAAACGTGAGATTCTGAACCAGATATAAATTGTACATGTTAGTCTTGCGAAACAACGCACACGTAATTTAGTGCAATGAGGATATGCAAGTTAAATGAGAAAAAGTCAAGCCATAAAATTGTTGAGTCAGATTTAATAGCGTTTATTTATACAGTTGGGAACGGACTTTTTTTCTGGTATGACATTTCATTAAAACAAAAACAGGTAGTTAAACTTTCTTTAATTGAAAATTAGTTAACTATTAATCAGCCAACGCATTTAACGGTTTAACCGTTGAATTTTAAGATAAATCATATATGGATTATACTCGTATTTGAATTATATTAAAAATGATGTGGCAAGTTCAACGAACAAACATTTTATTATTATCGACTGACCTAAGCATGTCTTTACGTATACAAATTTTACCTCTTGCCGGAAACGTGTGAGATGATTAGGTCAGTTTCAACTCAACAAAATGGAATAACGTTTGAATTATATAAGTTTCGAAATGAATCATCATCATCATCATCGGTCACTCAGTGGTTTTTTTGTTCCGCTTCTTTTGTTCATATCCTCTTCAATTCCTCATAATCATCATTTGATCTGTCGCCCACGCGCCACTTGAGGCATCAATGATCACACAATCAACGTCCGATACTGTATTATATTTATTTACCGTGTTTAACGGTTCTTTGACTGGAACGGGTCAACGTCAGCCAAGCCAGACGTATCATGTATGTGGTTAGTATGCTGACTGGTAATTCTATTTTTTGCTGATATTCATTATCTTAACTCCCAAGATGACCCCCGGCGTAGCGATTTTCAAGTTTGGCTTGTCCAACAAAACTAAAGTCAAATGTAGTTCAGTCGTATACTCCTCCATTAGAAGAGGATGAGACTAATCGAAGATGATATTTGTAGTGGATTGAACTCAATTAACAGCAATCCTACATACCAATAACGTTCTTGCTGACTGGAATGACGCGCTGTATTAGTATTATTTAGGTCTAAAGTCGTGAGGTCAACGGTGTTTTATCTTTGCTTTTGCTTATAAATGTCTGGGTTTATACTTGTGTGAACTGCAGTCCTCGTTTGTGCTTTGTCCGAAAAAGTTTTAACTAATCTTAAATGTAGTCACAGCTTGTATGAGAAAGTTGGTGTTAATGTACGGTTGCTGCTTGTATAAGGAAGCAAAGCAGGTTTAATTTAATGATTACAATAATAATTTATTGTTAAAACTATTACTTAACTCTTTCTGACCGAGTGTGACAAGAATTTTCATTTCACGCTAAGCTATTAAGTGTTTGTTCAAGTGCGACAATGTAGAAAAGCGTTTTCTGACGAAAATTTTGTAATCATTTTCTGGCAACACATTGTTTTGTCTTTCAAAAGACAACTCGTCCCTCTGTTTGGTAACGTTTATTAAAAACCCTACTTCAGAGCTGTAATATTCGTTAAGCTTTGACTATTGTGTTTTTGGTTTCGCACAATGACGCTGACGTTTTGGATTGGTTGAATTGAAACGGTCCGTAATTAATTAAAAGTTTACTAGGGGACACAACTTACTAGTGTGAATTGTTATTAGCTTCTCCCTGCTTATTAACTCTCATTAATATCATACCAACTGACTTGACTTTATGTAAAGATCAAAAAACATGACTGTGGAATCTAACTCATTTGCATACAAAAGGCTTAAATTGTCGCACAACTTGTCATTTCAATTTAAATTGAAACGGTATATCATCCCATTGAATGTGTGCTCTTGAACTAAATGGGTCTATTGACTGTTGGACTAAAATTGGGAACTTGAATGCAGTTGGTTTAGTTTGTTTGTTTAGAATAAAAAATCCTATTGCTCAGTCATGCAGATATTAACACGTTTTAATGGGAAAGGTGCCGTGCGGGATTTCGGTTTAATACTGTTATGTTTACTGGTACTAATAAAAGAGCAATGATCTGATCCAACCGGGTGGAGCGAGTGGAAATTAAATATTATTTTATTGTTGTATGCTTACCTAAGGTGTGGTTTTAACCCATTGATGATAATGACAAAAAATTATAGTTGCATTGCATTTCATTTGTCCTGGTCTTTGTTGCTTTAGCTGTGGTGAATCATTTCACCTCTGTTTTTTCAGTTCCAGCTAAATTCTGTCGCAAACAATGGTAATTGTTGCTCCCATTATTATTGCGATCCAATTGTGTTCATGAGAGATTTGTTCAAGTTTGTTTTGTTAGTTGGATATGTGTGCCGCAGTTAGTGTGGGTGATTTACTTTGATTCACTTCCTCTCATCATTCACAGGGTTTCAAATTACGGTCAGCCGGCCAGAAAATAAATGACTGAAGATCACAAGTGTAATTCAAAGTAAAAGTTGAACTAGTTTCATTGAATTTTCAAATAGGGATCTGACTCATTTTTTCGAAGGAAACACCACGCTATTTCGTTTAATGCCCTGTAATTATTGGAGAAATAAAACAAGTCATTCACATACGAAAGAATATGTCTGTTGAACAACAAAACAATATTGCGAAGGTTGCAATTTTATGGGAAATTTTAAGAGTTCGAAGGTGTGCGTTGGCGTTGACGAGATTGATTTGCTAAGCTCTTCGCTGTAAAAGTGAAGAGACTCATTTCGTTCTTGAAACTGAAGTGAACGAATTGAATTATTGTATTCCGTAGAATGTTGCTACCCAGAACAGAATACATGTTGCAATTTGTAAACCGGTAACCGTGCAGTGCCAATAATAATGGTCCACAGTCAAAATGGAAAGACTCCCATTTTGTAGAATTTGATTGAGATTAAATGAAGTGATTGAAGATGATTTGAGACAGAGGAAGGCAGGCAGGTGGGGAGTAAAGGGTTGTACTTATTCATTTAATAAAGTACTCGTCGATACACACTACAGTGACAACAGATTCTTTGAATCAGAAAAATCAAGTCAAACAACTTTGTTTGCAAGTCAAAACTTTATGTACTTACCTTACTTAACCTTATGCATATGAGTTATCGTGTACTTTATTGTTCAATGACAATAAAAATAAATAAGAAAAGGAAGGCTCAACTTTTACATTGAAAATTGCCTTGCCTTGATATACTTGATGATCATTTTGACCGCTGGCAGACTTCAAGCTGTATTGTACAACTTCTGTTTGCGTGGGCGGATCAATCGTTCTGCTAAACTGTAAACTGGATGGGCGACTATTTTTATTTCGACTAAATTACATGCATTAAACTGAAATCTATTTATTATTTAATATCGATACTCCGTTATTGTTAATTTGGTTTGGTGGAGTTTAATAAATGCCAGACCAGGTAGAATATGAAAACTGATTAAGAATACAAATGTATGTAGGCCTCGTTTAAAGTTGATGAACTTTGTGATTAGATTGTAACGATTGGGAGGTTTTTGATCATGTTTATTGCTTGGTATCTTGTATTATAATGTAATCCAGCATTTATTTGGCTTGGCTTGTGCGGAGGAGAGTGTCCCGGCGAGTTCATTGCAGTTTTCGGCTTGTAAATTAATTTGATCTTGAGGTGTTTGGTGTGGTGTGTGCTTCGAATTCTTGTTCGCTGAGAAGGTTTGGCATGATTGGATTTCTCGTATTCTAGATAGAAAAGTAGATTAACCAGGAAGTGTACAGACAAAGTACAAACAAATATTCCGAATGGTTCATTTCTTATCCCATTCTTTGGATAATATGTGGGTATGTCTTTTTCGAACTATATGGGTTCATTGGGTTCCACAATCCAATTCGCAGTGTTTTTCGGATACACAATGTGCAATGCAGTTGTCTACAATGTTATTCACAAAGTTTCTATTTATGATTGGGCGTATACCTGTCTCGAAGGAAAACGATAGGAAATCATGTTAACGTCAATACTATTTGCAGAGGGTGAGTGTATTCAGACAAAACAAGATATTAAAATTTAATATTTGCAAGGCACCGAACACAAGTGAATAATATTTACCTATTTGTTCAAATGAACTTTTGAACAAAGAGTAGAGTTCCACAAATGAAGAAAGAAAGGAGGCTTATGTTTCATGAATTGCTGTTTCATAGAACAAAGAGATTTCATTTGTAGCTTCTTGGTAACTGAACTTCATGGAATGTAATGTTCTATTTACCGATGAGCCTGTGGATACCATGCTCTTGCGTGTGTGATTCGTCAGAAAAACAAGCCCATCACTCAGTAAGCTACATTGTGGTTGTCGGTTGTTATTTATTAAAAGGAATTATAACGACATTGATTTAATATTCCTTTTCAGTACCGAAAGTATTTCTCTCCATTAAAACTTTTTGCTAAAATAAAAATTATAGATTTAAAAAGCAGGGAATAGATTATAGCATGGCATGAAGCTTGCAAATAAATCATAATAATGCGTTGTCTACTTGCAGCCGGCTACACTCGTCCAAGAATTGCTTCGTAGATACGAATGGTGATGATTGGCAGGTGGGATTGATGATGTACAAACTTGGTATGCTTCTGCAAAATATCACAAAAAGTGGGGTAGCTTAATTTACAAAACGGTATTGATGATGTCATCCAGGATACATTAGAGGGGAAGAAAGAAGCAAAGAAGTGGGGTGCGAAATACCTGGGTCCAATTGTACTAATCAAAGAAGTAGTGTAGGTTGTGAATTAAGGCAAATTAGGTGCTGCTGATTTACTAATAGACACTCGAAATTGGAATGATAGTTCGATGATTTGTTGTAGTTGCTTGTCCGACGATAGTGGCAGGCTTTTAGTTTTTTGCTCGTGTTGTAAAAAAGACTCCCTTTGCAATAAAAGTACGAAGAAGGGAATTTGATTCGAGTCTGGAAGGAAAGATTAATGTTCTCGCATTTTTCCTGGACTTTTTTTTACTTCTAACTGCCACTGCCTTCTGTTAATTTGGGGGTTTAAATATGGGACAAGAAATGAAGTGCTCGCTCGACTGCTAGATAAAAGTGGCATTGAAGAAATCTGAATATTTTAGTGGGATTAAATGTATGTATAGTTGCTTGCGGTTGATTATCTTTTTGCTTTACAATTTTATCTGCATAACATCTGCAGTCTTCGGATAGCGTGTGAAAATCAAATTTGTTTGTATTATGTTACTCAAAGCAGGAGGATTAAATAATGAGAGAAAATC
Source organism: Folsomia inoculata (assembly GCA_034695825.1). Lineage (NCBI taxonomy): Eukaryota > Metazoa > Arthropoda > Collembola > Entomobryomorpha > Isotomidae > Folsomia > Folsomia inoculata. The sequence continues at coordinate 19,525 of JAQIWQ010000028.1, read as the reverse complement.
AAAGCAAGCTGGTCTGTTTCTGTTTATTTATAAATCGCGTGGCATTTTATTGGTGTCATCAAATCAAATGTCGGATACCAACATTCATGTAAATATTCTGGCATTAAACATTGAATAGTATTGGATGAAATTATAGTTTTAAGCAATCAGAGTTGATGTTAAACCAATATTTCTTTGTCAGTGTAGACGTGTCATGCATACGCGTGTTCCATTTTTCTAACCAAGCCAATTTTGTTAAAAATGCACAAGTAATACAAGTCCACTGCAATGCAGACACTAATTTTTTATTTGAGCATGACTGTAACAATAAGATTGACCATCACCATGTCGGGAACTGGGCTATTTCTTCGATGCTTTCCTGCTGGTCTTATTGGTTGTTTCTTCTCAACTCCAGCAGTTTTCCGAAACCTAAATTGAATCTGTAAATATTTTTGTTGTTGATCGATAAAATCTGAATCTTGAAGTACAGCCACAAACCATTTATTATTATAAGTTGCATTCCGTTAGTAAGTTAATAGCTTTTTCCAATCTGATGGGCTTGGGATAAAGGTCACCGTTTTTGGTGTTGGGGTGTTGGTGTTTTATTTACAAGTTACACACTTTTTAATGGTTTCATCCTTGTTGCTCACATGTTAGAATATCCAATATTACATGCCCAATTTGATAAATGATCGCATTATTCATCCTCGGTGGTATTGACAAACGAAACAAATGTTCAGCAGCACGTTACATTCTAGTTGTTAGCAAATATCTGTGGTATTTTCATGTAGGTTTAGCCTATTTTTTGGTATAGATAGATAGGGAGTGAAAATGGCAAATTTAATATTAGGTTAATCTACTAATGGACAGTCTCTAGAAGCTGTCTAAGTGTTCCGTAATATTACCATTATTACCACGCTCGTAAACTACACATGCCCCACATAAAATATAATGAATGATGTCTTAATGGATAAAGATATTATGTACGATAAGTTGGGTGGTAATAATTATTATTGGTTTTGCTTTGATTTGCATCAGCATCAGCCTCATGGAGTGAAACTCGTAATGAGTGTGCCACCAAACGCCTTGATGGTAATAAACCTGCGATGTCATTCTAGTCAGTCAGTTGTGGTGTGGTTACTGGAGCGAAATATCCAAAGTGCTAATGCTAATGTTATGTTACATTTCGTTAAACACACTTCTTGATCTACTGCACTACTTTTGTACATATTCCACTACCGATGGTGAAGGAAACAAAGGATGAAGAACAGTAGCTTTATGTACGAGATTTACATAAATAGGCTGATGTATAGAGAATCCGAAAGAGATCGGGACGCCCAGGCATCCAATTAGATTTTGATGGACATATCACTAAAAGCTTTTGTTTTGCATCTTGTTTTGTGCAATATCAAGTTCGACATCAAAACTAATTGAGTTTGTGGGACGACAAAATTGTCTTAAAATTAAAACACAGTCTTGTTTAACAAACCAAACTGCATAATGTTTGGGTTAACATAAACCTTGAACTTGAATTTTTATCAATTCTTCTGCATCCCAATTGCAGAGTGTATATGTAGGAAATGTATTCAAGATCATTTATCGCCCTTTTATTCTTGTTGATTACAAACTAGATCTATAATAATTGTTCTTGGCACATTTAAAAAATGATTAATTGGCTCCATTTACATATTAAATTTTTTTACAGGCAGGTAGGAATATGTTGTAGATTTTGTGTACTATGCTGTACATCTGATGACATACTATGCTATCTCATATTGATAGAGCTCCTCTCAATTCTCTTCGTTTTTCCAGCTTAAAAACTTTGAAATAATAAATATTGTCCATTGTTTGTAGACAAGTAGAAATGGACAAGGAGTTGGTAGTTGGTACTGAGTTTTATGCATGATTTATGATCTCATGCTGAGATTTACCACTTATAGGTTTAACTGTGCGTCAATTAAAATCTTTACTATTTCATTGTTTGCATAAAAAACGTTTCCAAGTTTTATTCGTATTCATATATACGAATGTGTGAAATGTTTCCTGGAAAGGTGCGAGTTTTTATTATGCCAATCAACAAATACAGTGGTCGTTGATAAAATTTATGACGCTATCTCTCTGATTGGAATGGGCTGTTTGTTGGTGATCTGAATAAAAAATGAAACAACGAGTTTTGGACATCCAGAAACGGAGTTGTTGTACTCTGTGTGCATAGTAAATATTGGTAGTGGGATGGATGATGATGAGGTGAATGAATAAGTAAATGAGTTTTGCAAAAAAAAATCTTTGTTTAAAATTGCTGTAAACCAAAGAGTTGGTATTACATATTAGTTGATATTCGCATGATGATAACATTTACTGACAATGTGCAAAATATTATAACATTACATTGCACATTTTGCTCTTCTTTCTTTCATAGGAATTCCTTGTTCTTTAGCATGAAATGGTCAAGATTCGATATTTTGTTTGGTTGGATGAACGACGACTATGTGCTTCCTTTTAAGTCCTTTTAAGTCCAGATCAAGGTTGTTCTCTCACCTCTTTCGTCGTTCCTTTGACTTATTCTTCAGTGGAGTGTGTTTCCCATCTTGAGCTTTGTCTGCTTGTGTGTGGATCAAGTGCAAATTCTAATGTTTCGTTATGGTTCTTCTGGTCTGGTATTATCTCAGTTTATATCTTGCTTGCTGTATGTAAAATCCTCAAGTTAAGTGAGGATGTACCTAATGCACAAAGCAGGTGAATGTTCATAATATCAATATGGTCAGTGTCTTCCGCGTTGTTTTACTGGTTTGGCTTGCGGTGTTATGATTCTTCATCAATTGAAGAATAGACAATTGAATTTGATGTATTGCCCATGATGATGTGCGAATGAGCATGCATATGGGGTTTAAAGTTCAATTGTTATAAATTTATGGAATCTATAAACTGAGTTATGCATTCATTACATATATTATCAGTGTGAAAATGAATGAATTGATGAAACTTGATGTTCTTGACATGACATGAACGTGTCTTGTTTTCAGGAGTGATTCACTAAAGTTTGTAATTTATTTGAAGAGTGTGACCATAAGTCAAGTAAAGAACTGGTGTATAGATTACATCAGACAAGACTAAAATCAAACCAGTTTAGGCTTGAAATTTGAAACCATTGTTGTGATGATTTATGAAATGACCGAATAGTTTTGGAGATTTTGAAATAAAGTTAATCTATCAGATCTCCATGAAGTATTTTAGATAAAGAAAACTTATGTGCAGAATCCCCAACCAGAGTTGTATTTTCTATCAGGTCGGCAATATCCGGTACAACAGCATGGAAATGGTCCCGTTCTAGAGCATGGACCCACACGACATCCTTGCCCTCGAACCCAACATTGTTGTACAGCCGAAACCTGGATAAAATGTTGAATTTTATTTTATTAGTCTGAAAAATTTTGATTATACTAAATAATTCTTTACCTCAGTCTGCATTACACAGATTATGACAATGCAGGCCAACAATGTTGCAAATACCACTTTGTTCATTGTAGTAGAATGAAATTGTGGATGTATTCCTTTTGGGGAAATGGACAATTTCGGAATGAATTTATGCAATAGAACCAGCCTTTTTATGCTGTCAATTAAGTACAACGACGGAAATCTGAAACCGTAATTTCCCTGTACTGGATGATAATGTGCAGATTTATCTGAATATTGTAACATTTTTAACTTTCTCCGACCGTGCAGGAAAGTGTGGTCAGAATATTACCTACCATTCGTGGTCTTTGATTATTAATAATTAATTACTGCTAATTACAAATTAACTAAGGATGTGGTTTTAATCTAATTTGTGGAGATACGAAACATTGGTATCTATTTAGCAGTTTTTAATAATTGATTAATTGTGTTTTATAATTTTTTTGCATTGTTGCCGTCAATAATTTTACCAAAGTGAATCCTTCCTCAATCAACAGCTTGCAGCGATTTGATGTTTGATAAGCATAATATTCATTTGATTTTTCATTATAGGTGTGAAACAAGTAGTTTTGCCTCCCTGTTTGATTGAATACTTGACACTGTAGACTGACTTGACTGTATAGAAAATGTCCAATCTTGGAAAGAGCACATGGGGAAGTCGCATTTATTTTGGTCTGATATGACAAGCAGAATTGTCCTGGTTGACATGCGACATTAATTTGATGACTGAGATAACTTGAAGAATAAACAAGTAATGCCGTTGGTGGTGAATGAACACGTTTATACAATTTATACCCTACCTACGATATGAACAAGTGAATGACGAATTAGGTTTTGAAGTTAAGGAACGAGGAAAGGAAACTGTACATATGTACCTCCCTAAATTAATAACAGATATTTATTCAAGCTCGATGATGAGTATACTAATCATCGTCAAAAGCCGCTTCTTCTCTTGGACCAGTAAAAATTAGCACCTTGATATCTAACAAGGTTCATTTCATGAAGCAGGAAATAATATTGACCGGTGGATCATCATCGTTCATGGGGGAGTCGTTTTGTCTGCTTCACTCACTTATATCCGTCGCCCTAATTTCTTTATCTTTGTTACTGCCAAGGTAGTCGTGTGAAAAGAAAAATCACAACACATTTGTTTGCATGCTTTACTGACCTTTCACACTGTGTATGCAAATATTTATACATACTTAACTATGGCTAACAGTCAGCAGTAATACATACAATCTTGAATTACATACAGGGCATGACGATTGACTATGGTAAAATGTTTTGTACGTTTATCCTCAAGTATGTCACAAACAAAGCCAAAATTATATCTTGTAAGTATTGTGTGAAACTAGGAATTGTAACAGTAGAAAAATCATAACTGAAACGATTAGATTTAGATAAGGGGGAGGAGGAGCAGATAGCAGAGTGGTATGTAAAATATTTTAGATAAAATTGTGGAAATCAGGACAGAAAGTAAGACTAACTTTGTGGAAGTTGGCATAAATAATTCTCTGCATTTATTTTCTTGCCTACAGAAGCAAAAGTACACACAACAATAATGCCTACTGCATTACAATTTGCAACAGGAAACGATTACCAGCAGATGTTTGATGGTTGCACCACCATTTTATTGTACCATTGTTTCTGAGACTGTAGGCTCTAGATTCATAAGATTACTGATGTATGTAGATGTAGATGAGTGGGTGATTTTCAATGATTGCATTGAATGAAACAAACTGAGTGGAACACTTGTAGAAATGCCAATTAGTTTCCCTGTCGTATTCATCACGTTGGGTTTGGTTGAGAATAATTAGTACTTGCTCTGGGCAAGGGTATTTCTTCAATAAATAGTAAAGATGACGGCTTGTGTAGGTCAAGGTAAATTAAGGTTTTTTTTTCGCTTGGCTACTGGCGAAAAACATTTGGGTGGAAAGGAAGAGGAGGAGGCACAGTTACATTTTATTTTACATTGCAGTTCACATAAGTGTCTCTGAATTCGCATGCGAAGGAAATTACATGTAGTTACATGAATTACAGGATCCCATGTGATCAGAACTTTTTAATTTCTGTCTTTAGAAAAGTAACGGAAAATTAAAGAGTTGGTAATAATTTCAATCTTCACTTGACCCAGTGAATTGTAAAGATTGTAAAAATATTGCATTATGGATGACTAGTTAAGGATTTTGCGGTATTTCTGGTTTTGTAACCTTTTCACTTTGACGGGTATCTATCTTGGCATAGTTTTTGCTAGTTGTTTATGTCAAGGTTTTGCTTTTCTTTCACTTGCTTTGCTCCTCAGAAGAATGAGGAAACTTTGTTCATTCATCAATCTTTCGTTGTTACCAAATGTCAAGCATTAGATTCGCCAACTAACCCGGATTTATCCTTTTGTTACTCCTTCACAACGGGCTCAATTCAAGAATTGATCAGAAAAAGTAGATTCTGACCGACTCAACTGTTATTATGTCTTGAATCCTAAAACTGACTTGAATCTGCCAACTTTACTGCTTTACATCCGGGATGCCCTGCCCTGGACAAAGATATTAACATCATACTGTGCATGCTAATGTATTGAATTGACCAATTGAATTATGTACATACTGTGGCTTCAAAGAACTGGCAGAATGGATATTTTTCAATTATCTGAATGCGACGAGGTTGGGTTTCGGAATGTCTTGAAATTCTAAGCGTAATAGGACGAAAAAAAGAAAGTAATCCGATTATTTGTGTCTTCTGAGCTGGTTAGATAATAACAAATTCAATCAATCTCAGTCTTGTGACCAAAACTGTGAGTCAGTTCAGAACTGAGATGTCGCCGAATTTCGGAGAATCCCAGTTTTGACGTCACGCACAAAAGGTTTTTACTTTTTGGGTCAACTTATTTTGATAAATCGTCAAGAAAAACATTGATGGCACAGAAATATCTTTTTTGCGAAAAACGCACAATACATTGGCAGCCTTCATAAACAATACATGATGTAAGTTGGATGGAACCCATCAATCAATGTTTTTGTTATTATCATTTTTATTGTGTTTTGTCCTCTTACATACAATAAAAGACTGAATTATGGAAAGTGTAGTCCATCAATTCATTCTTGAGACTGCATCTGCAAGGTGCATTTTGTTTCGACACTTTGAATGAAGGTCAGACATGCACCAAAGGGCAGTTGAAGGTCTGATTGTTCATTAATTCATGTATTGTCAGGAGAGAGACTGCTGCCCCAGTAGACTACCAAGACCACGATATCCTTTTACACAGTCAGTCAGTCATGTGTTGTAAAGTTCACCCTGTGACTTGCAAAGCTTATCTGGAGCGTAAAAATAAACGTGGGCTCCATTTTAAAGAACAAAATGCTGTTCACCACGATTACTTTATAATTTATAGACGTAGAATAGAAAAGGTTGAATGACAGCTTCTTAGCCGTTCCTCTTGCATTCAAAGGCTATTTATTATTTCTCTAGTCGTGATTGAACCGTGGTCCATTTATCCGGATGGACATGCAATTTACTTAATTTGCCAAATTTCTCCGACATGTGCATGTCATTCAAGGTGATTCTGTACTTCACTACTATACTAACATGTACAGGTTGAAGAATAACAGTTTTGGCAAATTGGATTGCAAGATGAATATTACACAAACGTAATACGTTAATTGGGTTACTTATATTATTGTAGGTAGTGGGCAGGAATTGATGAGGCTTAGGCTTAACATTGACCTTTAAGAAGTTTGGCAGAGTCTAGTAGAATTCACAGTTGGACTTTGGTTTGATTGTGGGCTTCTATTATTGTCCACAACGCTGGTATTATTACCTCCTGATGTTAATTCCTTTCTTGTTCTCCATGGATGGCTTTGATGAATAGGAATAATTGGATGGATGGATGAAGCTCATCAGCTAGCCTCGCCTTGTAGAAAATGAAATAAACTGGCCAACTCCGTGACAAAACAAAGGTTGAAAGTCACCAATCCATAACAATCGATGGCTTGATTTCAGATTGTCAGCAGGAAGAAGACAAATTGTTCCCTTCTCACTTCTCTTGAAGATCATTGTCAAGAGCCCAAAGCTATTTGTACTTATCTTATATGATTAGAGCTGATTGTGGGTGTTATAATATCAATGCCAATTGATTAATTAGTTAGAGGTGGTTCCGATTTTGTGTATTCAATGAAGTGGTAGGATGTAGTCACACTGGCTGGTCTCACCAGGCGCTATGCTATTTCAGTAAAAATTTCACTGGATTGTTTTTGTGTTGCTTTTTTAGACTTCTTTGTAGCAATGATGACATCTGCAGAGTGTGTATCTGCATAAGTGATAAACAAGGTGTTTAGGTGTCCACTTATTTATGTTCCTGTCTTGTTGTGGTCATGTTTTTGATTTGGGTGGAACTTGATGCAAACTAGTATCTGGATGGTAGTCCTCCAGATTAGAGCAAGTTGCTAAACATGACAATTTGTGCAGCATAAACGAGTATACGATTTGGTACATACACTACGATGGAAGTTAGATAATGCTTTTATTTATTAACCAGTGACGCAAACTATGACTCTGACGTACCTCCCTTACTTGCTGGGTAGATGATTAATTAATTGATTTCTACTTCGAAAATTAATGCATTAAGAATTTGCTTTGCAGTTTGGAACTTTTTCACACTTTGCCTTGCCAAGTGCTTCATTTGCTCAAATATTGCCATTGCCATTTTATTTCTTAAGCGTCTTAAGTTAAGCATGCAATGTGTTGACAAAATCTTCATTTTCAACAGGTTTTCAATTTTCTTGGATAGAGTCATTCCAGTTACGAAAATTGTGTTATCTCTCAGTGGTGAATCTAAGTCATCCTGTGATTTCGAGTATCTATAACTTTGGTTTCAAATTCAACCAGTTTCATTCAGATCTTATTTTTCTGATAACCCGTGGTTTTGCCTTCAGTCAAGTGATCAACAAGCATCATGGGAGTCCTCACAATTTATGAGTAAGCATAATTTATTTTATGTACGACAAAATATTCCTTCGCACATGGCTTATCGCTGGCCTATATTTCGTACAAACATAAGACGCTTGCTGATTTCTGGTTGTCGTTGTGAAAATGCAGTCGCGGATCTCATGTACTTATACAATGTAATCTGTGTATACGTGCAATTGACAGAACAAGTCTGGAAATATGGTTTTTGTTTCATTTACAAACATAAGTCGAGTCTCGATGATTTTGAAATATAGTCAATAGGTACCTAGGCCATTAATCTTATCGAGTAAAGAAAACAAGTCAATAAGTCAGTACCCAAAACTGTAATTAGATATTTCTCTTAACAGTGCAGGCTCTTCAAAACAATGAAAGGCGATAGCATTTTAATTAACAGTTTAATTACCATTTACATCACCATCAGACTATTTTTATTTCCAGAATGTAGTTCATTTGATACCTCGAAGAGTGCTTACCACTGCAGCATAGGAGCCAATAATTGTATTGACAGACATGGTTTTCTATTACAGCAAACGATTAGTAGGTCTGTGTAAACAAATTTCAGTACAGTTGATTGTCCCCCTTCTTATTTTTTCTGAGTCAATGCATGGAACATGAACTAAAAGTGACTTACTTTTTACACCACTACGACCACTTCCATCTTATCGCTACTGACTAAATGATGGAAGGCAAGCTGTGGTCAAACGAAGCAGAGCATCTACTCTGTGCATTAACTTTAAGTTTAAGTGAGGAAGTTGAGACGATTGTGTGTTATTCCAATACTTCAATAATAATACGTAGCAGGACAACGAGTATTAAAATGTAATATTTGATTCATCCGCAGCCAAGTTTTGTAGACGGATTCAATAGGTTATTTAAGATACCTAAGTATTATAGTGGCATAATGTTACTTTATGCACTTTCTGATAAAGATTCCAGTATTTTCTCAAACCCAGCGTATTTGCCCTCATTGTCGTTGATCTCTTCAATTCAGACAAATAACTTACCTGTGATACTTAAAGTCTGTGACTGTGTAGGAGAGTATACCTTAATTCTGGACAGTAATGAATTATGGGTTCTGAAATTAAAAAGTTTAATCATATACTCAATGATTCAGAGGAATCACATTATCCTAAACTTTTATGTGGGATGGGTTCATGTCTTAGTTATCACTCATTACCAGATGGATTTAGAAGACTTTCTTTATCTTTAAGACCCAGGTCAGCTCATATTCATCGATTGTAATGTAACAATCTATATGCATTTAGGAATTTGTGATAATTGACGACCCCAAATCTGTCTTGAAGTGTGCGTATTGTGTATATGTAGTATGTACACGTATTGTGTACGTGTTATTGGAATGATGAATTGAATTTTAATATTAATTTCATGTCACCGTTTAGCGATCGGAAGGATCGTCGAAGAAAGAATCGAGAAACAGATACGCCATCCGATGGGTCATCTCGCTCTTCCAATTTAAAAAGCCAGCATTACAGCAATAATAAAAAGAACATTACGAATCGCAGAAGGAAAGCTTCCTACTCCAGCAGCGAGGTAAGCATGCATTGACGACTTTGTATTAATAAGTTCTGGTGGGTAATTGGGAAGAAATCACATTTGCTGGTGGGACCGAATTGATTCTTAACAACACGTTTAGTAGATTTAATATTTTTCGGGAAAATTCCGAATTGTCCGTATGATAAATTTTTAAACAGTAATGTGTAGTTGAGGAATAGTACTATCGTGTGTGTTTATTACAATGCGTCCACGATGATGGGAAAAAGAGTGATGTATTTCAAAGGTCGACGAAGCCATAATTTCCGTGCCTGGCTTTGTGTATATTTAGGTTGGCTGTGCATTAACACGAAATGATGAAAGGAGAACTGATAGCTTATATATATTGAGGCTATTTTTAAGGGGCTAGATATTTCTGACGGTTCGTCTTAACTTAAACAGAACTTAGTCGCTCTCATTCATTGAACACACAATAAACGGTTGAATGTTCAAAAGTCATACAGAAGTCTAGTCAGGAATAGTTCGGCGTAATGTGGGTATCACACATATCACCACCTACCTATTATAGCTGTATGAATGGCCAAAGTTATCCTCTATTCTGGAAAAACCTAAATATATAAACAAAATTGAAACCAAATCTGACTGAAGGCTGTCCTGTGTTTAGTTTAGTATGTATTTTTCGGTGGTTCCGTGTGCATGCAGTTCTACTGCGGTTTCGATATTTAAACCAGTTTGAGTGTCCTATGTGTAGGTTTTGTTTAGAATGAAAATAATTATGTCCGGTTATATTGGTTTAGTTTAGTTGTTTGAGTGAAACATGATATTTTCCAAGTGAAAGGAATCCGTGGCTATTCCTTGTAACGCCGTATAAACACCAGAGTCGGTTTGAGAAGTATACATTGCAGTTGGTGTTTTCCCCGGAAAGCTTTACAGATGCAGATTACTTCGCTGCTTCAGCAACATTGGCCTATGATTGCGTAAATCTAGTTTTAATTTGTCACTAGGATTTTTTACATGAAAGAAACGTTGACCCACCCATTCCTAAATTAAGACGATGTGAGGTTGTTGTTGTTGTTATCCATTCCATTTATTTAATGCACTGGGCTGAACCGTGCACCAATACTTAAAGTACAGCTCTCGGTTCATTGTTTCTATTTGGCAGGGGCAGGGCTCATTCACTTCCAGCAGTGTCTGTTGAATCAGAGCCAGGCGTCAATATGCGAATGTGTTTGCTTAGAATAAGACTCACTAGCATGGCTAGTTTAGTGCAAATTTAATGCAAATCTGTAAAATTGGCAGTGGTTCCGATGAGTGGATAGATGTTAAGAAAGGTTAAATGTTGAGGCAAAGTAAATAATAAACGACAGCATCAGCAGATTGAGTTGGTGGACAGACAAGTGCCAAAATTTTTGTAAGGAATGACGAATTGTCGTTGTGGTGGATTTGAGTTTGAAAAGATTGAAAGGGATTTCTGAATTTATGCATTATTATGACCTTTCCATCTCCTTGAGACAAGGGATGAATGTACTCCATTATGACACAGATTTAATATTTAATAACCAGAAATAGAACAATGATGAGCATATTGGGATTATCATACTGGTGGGCGCGATGCGTGATCAATCCATGTTATCGTTTTAAGACGACAACTTTGCAGCAGCCAATTTTTGTGCGTCGTAAAACTTTCTTCCGTCATCCTCCTCATGATTCTGCAATAAGAATCTTAGGAATCACTATTTGTCGTTGGCATGAGTTAGCTAGCTCCGAATGACTTTTACGTAAATATGCTATGTTTGTCATGGGTGATATGGGGGCTTTAGCACGACTATAATAGCAAAATCAGTGCTGCTGCTGCACTGCATATCGTTGAGTACGAAAAAAAACTTGGACTATTTTTAGCGTCTTGACATATACACACCCCACCGTTATATGTATGCGATGCGATGGGACTCTGGAAAACGGCTTACCTATTGACTATGATGATACAATGTCTGCATATCTTGTAGAAAAAAGTATAGATAAACTGATTTTACATCGGTTCGGTTTAACTAACAGAATCTGTAACCTACATGGGATAATTACGTTTAAAGAGTTTTGAAGTTCGGAAGCTTGGCTGGTTCGGGTGGTTTAGTTAGCCAAAATAAGGCAAAGAAACAAGAAACACTTTAACTTTTCTCTTTCTCAATACGTAATCTGTTTCTCTACTTCGTGTTATCGAAATCTCGCAACGATATTCCGTTTTTCTTGTATATGTGTTGAAATTTCAATCCGCCTACTCACCGTCTACATATTAAACTAGGTTGCATAAAATTATCTGCCTTTCGAACTGTTTGTCTGAATTTCACCTATCAAAACCTAACGCAATCCGATAAAATTAGTAGAAAAATGTGCCTCTTGTAAATCTTGGTCTGGATTCAGTGAGCAAAAGTCACGTGTCCACTCTCTTGTTAGAAAAAGTTGACAACCTGGTCAATTGGTGGTGTGGTATCTATTAGTTTGGCTTAGAAATTGACAAGTTGGAGAAAACGGAAGTGGTTCCGGATGGTAGTGCTGTTGTAGAAGACGAAGAAATCGATTACCCTTTGTACCCATTTGAAACGCTGTTGCTTCATCATCCTACGGAAGCATCATCAATCCGTTTATTGCTGATCGTATCTCTCATAGTCTTTTACACTTTCACGCTGTTCCTGGCAAGCATGAACTCAGTGTCGAGCGGCCGAGAGCCGTCTCGACAACCACGAAAGTACGGAAGATCTGCAACGACAAGTGTGGCGCAGTTGTTCTCAGATTCCGATGTCGTGAGATCCTGTACCAATCTTCTCCATCGTCTTACAACAAAGAATCTTGTGAATTCTCGTGCTTCTGAAATTGATGGCGGAAGTGACAACAACAATACACCGTACATTTCCGCAAATCCTACAACATCAAATATGAAGCCATCTGCTGCCCCCGATTCTCCCATGTTTGAAAGAAGAGGTCAACTCAACGGTAGAAAAAATTCGGGACCATCCGTCAGTTCCAATCCATCCGATTCTTACGCTTATGTGAAATACAAACCACCTTTGCCAACTGGTCATACCAGCTCAAGTATAAATCATCATTCATCTAACCTGAATAATAATATAGATAGTGATAATAGTTTGGGTCATTCTAGTAGTAGAGGTAGTGGTAGTGGGAGCGGAATCGCCAAAAGCACAACTGCCAACAATTTCTCATACTTTGGAAATGATAGACTGAAAGAGTTAGAGCAAAAACTTTCTGAGAGATACCAGCGACTATTTGGAACTGGTAGCGGGGATGTCACCCCCAGTAGTCGTTCCACTGGTTTAACATCCTCAAATAAAAACTTGGCCGAAGAATCACAAACTAATAAAGATTCGCATAGATCTAGTCTTAGAAGTGCGAATAAGAATAGTCGAGTGCCTTATGACGATAACAGTTCTGATGACTTTCGGGGTTATGGACTATCAAAAAGTGCAAGCACAAGTAGTGGAGGTGGTGTATCTTCCAGATTGCCTTATTCATCCACCACAAGTGGATACTACGGTTTAGGTTTAGGAGGTCATCATGATTCGTCTGGTGGAAGTGGAAGTAGGCTTCCCTTATCATCCTCGTCCAGTATTCTCAATTCTGGTTCTGGCTCCAGTTTAGGGTCCTCGTCCTCTGCAGTTGGACGAACTGGGCTTCATCATGATTTATATTCGTCTCGTAGGACATACGGTCTTGCAAAAAGTGCAAGTAGTAGTGTAATCCAGGACGCTGGGTTGGGTGGGTCAGCTAGCTCCTCTGGAATAATAGGTTCGTCCAGTAAGTATTATCATCCACTTGTCGGTGGTTTTAGTTCTTCGGGTGGTTCTTCAACTTCCGGTGGAGGCAGACCATACAATGGGTCAAATTCTCATCTGCTAGAACCTGTTCCTGAGGTAAAACCCAAAACTGGAGAAGAATTAGGATATATGCATTATGACCGTCATCGCGAAAGAGAACGAAATCTAAGAGAAAGTTCAGGCTTATCCCGTTCCAACACATTAAACAATTTGGATAAGGTGACAATTCTGGATGACGAATTTGGAGATGGGAGTCGTGCAACAGTTATACGAAATGAGGCCAAATGCGATGGAACTAGTGGCAATGAGGAAAATGGAGGTGGAATTAGCTCAAGGTCTAGTCAAAGAAAATCTTCTTACAAATTACCTTCACGATATTACTACCGACGCTACCGACACAAATCTTCCCACACTCAACCGAAAGAGAAAGAGCCTTCTCCCTTGTCTTTCACCAATGCCAAATCTGCTACTGCTCAATCCGAGGAGGAGGAAGAGGACGTTAGTGGTGTTGCCGAAGACGACGACAACAATAATAAAAGTACCACCACCAAATCTGGAGGCCTGGTGAAAGCAGATACTTCGGAGCCCCATGAATCGTCCACAATTTCAACCGCTTTTAATAATCTCAATGTAGTGATCCCATCCTCACATGTTTTGGCGTACGACATAACTCCACGGAGTAAACCGCTCAAGGATACAGATGAGCTTTACAATGGTGTTGGTAGTGGGAGTGGTGGAACTTCCAGAGAACTCAGAGGTCTGGCTGATGATACTCTCAGAGGCGGAGAAAGTGAAGAACGGGACGTTGATGTTGTTAGAAAAAAGGAAATTGAAGAGTTAATCAGAAAATATTCTGGATTTACATATACTTCCAGCAAATATGTGCAGTTAAAGGAACCCAATAATGATAATGTGGGTCTTCTTTCTCCATCCACTGCTTGCTCCACCAATACCACCACAACTATCAGCAATGGTCCCAGTAGTAGCAGCAATATCAATGGACATTATCATCCAACTAGAAGATTGGTTGATGATAGTGTGTGCAAGGAGGATATTGTTGGAATTGGTGCTAACTTATATAAACCGAGTAGTAATTACTCTTCTTCGGCCTTACCTTCTGCTGCTGCAAGTTCGGTTTATGAGAAAATCAGCAGACCTACCATAGCTGGCTACGGTAGTAGTGCATTGGCTTTGGATGAACCCAAAAGCTATTTTCCTAATAAAAGTTACCGGACGGGTCCGCAAGAAGTTACAAATTCTGTGATATACAACGATCTTGTAAGTTTAATTGGAAAGGAATTTATAAATAGATGTGTGTGGCGTGTGATTAAATCTAAGAAATTCTTGCTCAATTCCTTCTTCGTATGTTGGATGATATTGGATGTTTACATGCATATATGATGATGGTGATGATTCATGATTTGGACCAAGTTCACAAGTTTATTTTTATCGGCTATTATACTTGTAAGCTAGGCGTTTCCTTTTGTATATTGTGAAAGCAATTGTAAATGCAAATATCATCCCACTCACTCCACTTTCAAATCAATGATTCGGTTTCAACAGCAAAGTGTGATTTCCCATGATAAGTAAACACTGCAATTAACCCATGTTTGTGGCACCTACGGATTGAAATCTGAGAAGAATTTTGAGTATATCACTTAGTAGCATCAATACATATGTAATTTTGTGTAGCACACTAATTGATTGGAGAAATGTGCATGAGCATTATCATGAAGGAAATCAACCTAGATGTTTAAATGCTCCTTTTCTCATTTCTTCTCGGATCTGATCTAATTCCCACCCACCTTGTCTATTTTCATTGTGATGTCAACACTTTATCCAATTCCTATAATTTTAACAGAGCTCACGCACCCCATCAGTTGAAGATGATGAAGATGGCCATCTCATTTACAGGTAACCTTGAAATGATTAAATTTAATGATTAATATGAAATTAATAATAAATTCTAACAATTAATGCTACTTTTCTTTTACAGAAGCGGAGATGTTCTTCTTAGTCGATGTATGATTTTTTTATTTCTCGAATACATGAATGAACATTTTTATTGTTCATTCTGCACCTGTTCTGTTACAGATAAAGTTATGGACACGCTGGGAGAAGGCACTTTTGGAAAAGTGGTCAAGGTCAGAGATCTCACAAAGTAAGATTCTTAAATTTGTGTTTTATTTGGCTACATAATTTTTGCAAAGAAATTCTCCTTTGGTATTTTGTAAAAGTTTGTAAAAGGATACCTATACAAAATAGTCGTCATTCAAGTATCTGGCTTTCCCTATGAACATCGAATGAGTATAGAACATGAGAATATAGAACATGAGAATGTATGCTCGACGACAAATCTGTTGGTGGCATGCAAAAAGTACCGCAGTCCAAAAGTATTTTCGTACTTGTTCTAAATAACTATTTGGACTCCAACCAAGTATTAGTTACTGCCAGTAACTTACTGGTCTACTTATCATTTCTAGAATTTGTGATGGATTTTCATGCTGTATTTTAAAATTATTTTTAAAGTTATTTCCTTTGCAAAAGTTGTGCATAAGGAATACTCGTCAGGTGTCTCGGTAATTTGCTGTGAATTGGGAAAAATTATGGAAGATATGAAAAACATTGAAATATTTTTTTTCGTAATGTTGCGATTTAGGGCAGATGGAAATGTTCAAGTTCATGCTATATTATGCATACTTATCGTATGCTTGACAGTAATGGAATGCGTGTTGGCTTAGACTTGAGTGACGTGCATTTGTGCAATTGAACAGTTGCAGTGTCTCGTTTAAATAATAAAAATGATTTTCTTGATATTTTCAGGGATCGCTGCTTGGCATTGAAAATAATTAAAAATGTTGAAAAGTACAGAGAAGCAGCAAAGTTGGAGATAAATGTACTCAAAAAACTTGCTGAAAAGGACCCCAAAGGGAAATTGTAAGATATTGCATATTTGTACAGTTTTGGTTCAGTTGAAGTTATTTTTCTTCGGCTTCTTGATCTCTATCTTGATAATTTTCAGTTTATGTGTAAAGATGCTGGACTGGTTTGACTACCACGGCCACATGTAAGTTGTTTCCGATAGGTAAAAAGACTTAGTGGATGAAATTCTTCTATTTATTTTCAGGTGCATTGCGTTCGAAATGCTCGGACTAAGTGTCTTTGATTTTTTGGTAAGTAAAGTCATCAAATTCCAATTGATTAAAAAAAATTAGTAAACGACTAATTCGTTGACAATGATATTTCAATTTACAGAAAGACAACAGTTATCATCCGGTAAGTAAATTTACGATTTACTTTATGCTTCAAGATCACTGTTTAATTATTACCTCTTTGTTTCTAGTATCCGTTGGAACAAGTTCGGTAAGATTGGTGCATATGTATCATATATACATACATCATATCAATACACTTAACCAACATTACGTTGCGTCTAACATCGTATTATTGTTTGAATTTTTTCAGGCATATTTCCTACCAGATGTGCCACGCAGTGAAATTTATGCATGAAAACCAGTTAACGCACACTGATCTAAAGCCAGAGAATATTCTCTTTTGTTCCTCCGATTATGACATTTCCTTCGATAATAGACGTAAGAAAGGATTTCGTCGTGTCAAGAATTCTGAAGTACGACTTATTGATTTCGGCTCAGCAACATTTGATTACGAGCACCACTCGACCGTAAGGATAGGATTGAATATTTCTCGAGTCAACTTTAATTAAAACTATTTGTGCGTTTGTTTCCCAATAGATTGTCTCCACTCGTCATTACCGTGCTCCAGAGGTCATATTGGAATTGGGATGGTCTCAACCTTGTGATGTGTGGAGTATAGGTATTTGCTTTCACTTTACAGTCTTTGTAACTGTATTTCAAATTTGCATTCTTTTTTTTTCAGGATGCATCATGTTTGAGTTGTATTTAGGCATCACACTCTTTCAAACACATGATAATCGAGAGCATTTAGCAATGATGGAACGAATTTTAGGGCCAATCCCGTCAAGGTAAGAGATCTTATGAAATCTGAACTTGTCATCTCTCAACATCCACTGGGACTGGGTTTTATATGGTGCTCGGTCAGCGATTGAGAGAAAATTAATAGAGTGATTTCCGTTTTACTCACACGTGTTGGTCATTTGAGTAATGAAAATTGTTCTAACATTAAAATTATATAATTTGTGTTTATGTGATATTATTCAGTCGAAGAGTTACAAATTTAAATTCCATTTGTTATTTAGAATGGCACGAAAAACAAAATCCAAATACTTTTATCATGGAAAATTGGATTGGGACGAGCGGTCTTCAGCAGGACGATATGTTCGGGATAACTGCCATCCACTTATGGTATCTAAACAATTACTACTTTCTTTCTGTTGCCATTTGATTTTGATATTTTTACATTTAAAACTTGTTGCAGCGTTACATGAAATCGGATGATGAAGATACGCGACAGTTGTTTGACTTGATTCGGAAAATGCTCGAGTACGAGGCAACACAACGCATATCTTTGAATGAAGCCTTGAGCCATCCTTTCTTCGACAAAATTCCTGCCTACATGCGGCTCCGAGGTTATACTGATGGCGGTGATGGTAAAAGCAAGAATCATTTATCTCCCACTCGGGATTCTCTATCCAGATGAAAATAAGTGTGCTATCTCGCACCGGAACTTCAAACTCGCATAGATTTCTTGTTTTCACCATTACTCAATAACTTTATTAGCTTATAATCTGTCTCAGTGATAGAGATGTGCACTATTGATCGATTGTTGCTGTCAATGTCTTTTTGTTTGATTGAACGTAGGTGAAGATCAGTATTCGATCTACTCGAGGAGGATTAGATAACGTACATATGCCCCTAAGAAATTGAATACGAATCGACTTGATCAATATTGAAATTAACCCCCTTCGAAGTTCGAGAGTCAAGATTGAATATTATCAAGAGCTTCGCCCGTCAGTCTATTAACTAACACAAGGTTTCATACATAGTATCAATTTTTCAGTTGTTTATCGTTTTGGTCATTTCGAACTGTTTTATGGTCAAATTTTAAGTGATGAATTTTATTTTATAACTTTTGTTCGTAAATCCTCTTGGTATTTCTGAATTTAAAATTGGTAGAAGGCTATTGGATATTAAGAGCAGAATAAATGAAAGAATTTTACTTACAGTAAAAAATACCTTTTACTTTGTAGCCATTATTACGTTTGTTTGTTTGCATTTCCAATTATTTGACAAAGGACAGATGTATAGAATGTGGTGGTGGCATTGCAGAATTACAGAAAGTTTTCTTTACGAGACTATATTATGTTGTGAATTGTCACTCCAAAGTGTAGCGTCCGTATATATTTATTACACTGAATTGGATGCAGTCGGTAGCCCCGGAAGATTAATAGGTTTATTTGGCATGTCGTGATAATGCAGACTTGTAAATTAGTCACTATTCATAAATATAATCAACTATGATATAAAAATACCACATCCGCAGTTAAATAAATAAAAACTGATCATTGTGAACTACATAATGTTAAGTTAAAAATGTTTTCTGTAAACCATAATGAATAAATTAATGTTGGGTTTATCCGAAATTCGAAATTCCTAAATTCTTTAAAGCCAAGTTAAGATTTTAACCAGCATCGCTAAACTGGACGATACAAACATTGCATATTTCACTACGACGTCATCCTACAAAGCCGCAAGGGAACTAAAGCCATCTGTGACATGACAAACTACTGATTTCTAATCATCATTTAGTGAAAAAAGAACCAACATCCATATCTCGAAGTTGCACCTCAGCCT
>JAQIWQ010000027.1:0-37920 GCA_034695825.1 Folsomia inoculata | reverse complement strand
TCAGTCCAAACCCAACTTTTTGCTGAAGTAGCATATGTCGGGTTCGAACTCACGGCCTTATGAGACAAGATATGTAGGTCAAGCCTCTAGACCATGTTGACTGTGTTCCTTCTTAATTTAATTCCTTTAGAATTATAGTTTAGTTTACTTTAACGATATTCTCATTTCTCACTAAAAACAGCATATAAAGCTTTTCTACATTTTGGTTTTTGATGACCATGTTAAGAATCTGAGTGAGAATACTAAAAATGTCCAATTTTAGCTTGATTTTCATAGTCTATATTTTTTAGGCTTATTCGTGTAATGCATCTTAGAACAATTCATGAATGGTTCTCCATGTAACAAGTTTCATCTGATATAACAATTTCCACTCAGTTTTACCACATGTCTTGACAAATTGGTCCAAAGGAGACATGACCACCCTTGGCAGCAGTTTCTTCCTTACAAAATTGGTAAATAATTAACAATAAATTTATTCCAGTGTTAAACCTGGAGTACTATAATAAAATATTGGCATAAATGATCTTCGAAATATAGAATGGAGTATGTATTTGTATTTGCATTTGTTACATCCCGAGGACAGAACTGAATACATAAATGAACAATTACAATTATAAATTACAGTCGTTTTATCTTCATATTTTCAAGATTATTAAGTACCTCAGCTAGTTTATAATAATGCATTGTCCGCCCTTCTGTTCCGATGATAAGTTTGAACCGTTCCAGTTTTCCAAGTTATGTTTCTAGTTCGAGTCTGAGATTATGCACCCCTCGTGTCTGTCGTCTGTTGTCTATTTTCTGTGACACGATAACTCAAAAACAAGTGATCTGATTGACTAGAAATTTTGCAAATATTTACTAAGTAAAATCAGAGATGCAGTTGGAAGATGAGCAAAATTGGTTGATAGTGGAACCGGTGGGAGCACTTTATGGACACTAAGGTCATGACCTTCGAGGACAAAGGTTATGATTCACCAAAATGTTAAACGGGAACACCCATCAAATATGTTATCGTTGGAAGTGTATAATGAAGGGCTATCAATTTGCAAATGAAACTTACGCCGTCCTAACAAAAACGTCCAACGGTTGAAAAAGTCACCAAATATTTCTGGAAAATTTACCAAAATAGTCATGGATGTTAACAAAATGGTCGCAGGTTATCCTATGACCACCCATGGGGTGCGGGTCTTGAAATAAGGGTCAACGGTCAAGAATAGCATTTGGTACAGCGTATAACTTATTCTGCGCCGCTTATAATATTTACATTCCGTTTGCAATGATTTATTAGGGGATAATAATTTCTTGGTACAAAAAGTAACTTAGATGTGAAGCCTTGTACTATGCATAGGAATCCTATACTGGGCAAATAAGATATTTAAATATTTGTATAAATATACAAATACCTTGCATATGTATGTGATGTATGTGAAGTAGAAGTGAATATAATAGTGGACAGTAAGGCATCTAAACTATACCATCAACTTCGGACATTTTAGCCATCCTATCATATCATTTGTGCAATATTTATAAATAAGTAGATTAAAGCATTTCTTAACTTACACTAATCCTTTACACTTTTCCCTTATACCATTACGTGTCATGGAAAAGTTATGCTCGCTTAGTTTATATCTCTTCCATGCCCACATCAATGGTCACCAACCAACTATCCACCTTTATTTATTGAAGCCACTAACGCCTTCACCCTTCTTCAACCGGTTCTCGTTTAAGGACAAACAACTCGTTTACATAAGTAAAAATATTTTCTTCTTACATAGTTATATCCCTAATTTTCCATGAGAAATTACTTGAATTTCCTTAAACTTACATTTTTAAGGGGAATACAATCGTTCCCTGCAATCATGTCAAATTGTTAAAACTTGTGGAAAAATATTTGCCAATTCCTGGGATATGCCACAGCATTTTGAAACTCATAAAAGTGATGACATTCGACGTAAAAGTAACAAGTATGATCACTGCTCAAAAGCATTTCTTTCTAAAAAATCACTCAGAAGCCATGTAAAATACCAACACATACAAAACAATCAAGACGTGACTTGCCATATTTGCAATAAAGTTTACAGCGGTCGTGGCGCAATGAGGTACTTCATTGCAACATTTTGGTTATTTTTGAAAATCTTAGCTATCTTGTATTTGAAACATATTTGAAGACTGTAGCAATTTTAATAATATTTCCAGGTTACACAAAGATACTCAGCCAGCACCCTACTAGCGTTGCGGACTCATTAAAAATTTACTCATGTAAATTCTGCACTGAGAGTTTCTCGACGAATTCTGGTTTGCGAATTCACACTGCAATGAAACCTTCCAGAAATGCAAAAGTACATGGCACGTCCATTTGTGAATTATGAGGAACTTTCTTTATGAGAAAATTCGTTGACTTTTTCAAAATGACAAAGCCTTAAAATTCAGGCTTACAGCTTACATGCATTAAAACAGGTTCATTCACCCAAATCACCATGGTGTCATTGTAAGCTGATTCCCCTACGTTAGAAGGCATATATTGCATTAGTTTGCAGGCCCATTAAATCGAACAATATGGACAATATGTACCTCTACAAAAATATTAAGTAAATCAAACCCAGATACCTAGATATATAATTTTTGGAAGTTATATAGATTTTCATATGTTGGCCAAAATACTGAAAGCATGCTACATGTTATATGTATGTAGATGTGGTATACTTAATCTTGGTTTTATCTGGTAATCTGGGATTTTTGAGAATTTTGAGTGGAAAATGCTTGTAAAAGTGTATATGTTAACATAAGCGTAATGTATAAGCTGCATATATATATACGTTCAGTGTTAAACTGCAAACCAACTACCTATAAATATAACCGAAATACTACAGCCTTTCTAATCCTTTGAAAACATAATATTATGCACCTTCTCCCATTCTTAAACCATCTCCACTGCACACATAAAATCTTCTATAGTAAAATCAAGTTATGTGAAATCAAGGTAAAGTCAAGTTAAATCAAGTCAACCTTAAAAATTTATTTCAAATATTTTAAAATCTCCACAAATTTCTACTCAAATGAGAAACTAAATTGACAAATTAATAAGATGAATTAAAATCTGTGCTAATCTGTGCTGTTATTTTTTATAATGAGGACTATCAATTGCAAACGGTATAAAAAATCTGGCATATCTAAAGATGGCCGAAAAGTACTAGAAAGAGAAAGACGATTTCATTGTGATTTATGCAGCAATTCCTTCTTCCTCAAACAAACACTGAAAAATCACAAGAGAAATATTCATACCGATGAAAAACCATACATTTGTGAATTTTGTGGGAAAGCGTTTAAAGTGGACTATTACAGAATTCAGCATCTCAGGCGTATTCATTTGAATGAAAAGGATCATAAATGCGAATTATGTGGAAAAGGTAAGCCTACTTCGTAATGATTTATGACAAAAAGTGGTCTACTATCATTATTTGCTAATTATATACTAAATAAATATTTGAACTTTTGCAGAATTTCACACCCGCACTAGTTTGAAACAACATGTCCGCGTGCACCACAACTCGATTTCAAAAGCTCGTCAAACCTGTCCTGATTGTGGTAAAATCTTTGCTGGAGAAGAACGACTATCCGCACATATCAAAGTTGTCCATAAGCTGGAAGGATTCCCATGCTCTTTCCCAAACTGTGCAAAAATTTTCCTGGACAAGTGTAGTATTACACTTCACGTCAAAACTGTGCACTCCGACAACAGGCCCTTCCCATGTTCCCAATGTGCCTTGGCGTTTAAGAGAAAAGACACCTTGGCCAAGCATAAGCTAAGGTTTCACACTGAGAACAATCGCTCATACTTTTGCACCACATGCGGAGCTTCCTTTCTTACAAATGATAGCCTTCAAATTCATAAAAGAACGCATAACTCACACGGAGAGTACAAATGTCGCCAATGCCCAGTCAAATATCGTCAAAGAGTCAGTTTAGTAAATCATGTTACGGAAGTGCATCAAGGTGTCAAGAGCCCTCGGATTCCGTGTACAATTCCTGGATGTGGAGCCACTTCAAAGAATAATTACACCCTCTCTATGCATAAAAAGATAGTGCATGGTGGTAAAAGCGTGAAATGCTATTTCTGTCCATTGATTATGCTGAGCATCAACTCGGACCAGATGAAAAATCATTTGAGAACCCACACGAGAGAAAAACCGTTCCCTTGCGCTGCGTGTGCAAAGTCTTTTCGGGCTCCTCATTCGCTGCGGAACCATCAAGTAGGTTTCCATTTTTATAATTCCCCTTTTAAACGTGCACTATGCATTAAACATCAATATTAGGAAAGATGACCATCTTTGAACAATTTCAATTTCAATTGTTTATTACGCCTAAGTTACGAAATGCAAGATATGAAAAAGTCATTCCTTCGAGAATCCATTTCCACCCGCTAACAAAAATGTACACACTTCTACCCACTCCAATCACTTAACGAAACTGATTTTTTTCAGACAAAGCACCATTCGCAAGGACAATCCAATCTGAGGAAGATTAAACACAATTGTCCCATCTGCCAGAAAGAATTCTCATCAAAGTCATACATCCAAAGTCACATTACACACGTCCACAGGAAAGAGAGGAACCATCCTTGCACCCTGTGTGGCCAACGCTTCGCCTACCGACCGTCATTGCATAACCATATTGCTGTTGTTCATACTGGAGAGAAGCATTTCAGATGCAAGTATCGAAATTGCAATGTTTCTTGTGCTACAAGGATCACCTTGGCTTATCACATTCTCCGTACTCATGGGGGCAAGAGATTCCCAAAGTGTTATTTTTGCGGAAAACAATTCGTATGTAGGTTAAAGTTGTCAGAGCACATGGGCGTTCATACTGAAGAAAATGGCATAAAATGCGATATTTGTAATGATTTTGTTGCTAAAAGTCATTATGGACTCAAACGGCATAAGACGAAATCCCACTTTGAGACACGTTTTAAAACGAATAGATTTTAGAAACATTGGCAAACTTGAAGACAATTATTAAAACACTGAATACTGTACTTGACACTCAAATGCGAGAAACATATATGAGTATGCCTATCCTTTATATACGTAATAATTAATTTCACAAATCGATTATTGTCACAGGCTTCATACTTTAAATTGATTTGTAAATATTTGCATTTGTACTAATTATTATTAGTGCGTTTATCTATACCACCTCCATATCTTATTACCGTATATGTCTCAAATAAGATACCTTTACCACAATTTTGCTGTCAACATGGTAGCTGTATACATACGTCAAACTATGTAATGAATTTTAGACAATAATTTCATTATACCAATAAAACGAATATTACTATTCTGCTCCAGACTTTGGTGAATTATTATTCAACAATCATATGAAACTCATACGTTTCTTTCATATCTAGGGTAATGTTCGAGATCAAGTTGCCGTGAGATAAACGGATGATTTATTCCAGTGCTAATGAGTCCGTATCACCAAATTGTATAGAACGCATATTTCCTGGTATTGTCTAGAACGCTCTATTGGTGTCTTACTTGCGGAAAAAAAGTAATTTAAGATGAACCTACAATGAATATTTGTCTTTCGAATTTTTCTCTTTTCCTGCAAGACAAACAAAGCCTTCCTATACTTTGTAGGCCTGATAAATAGGAACCTTCCTAATATGTACGTACATAGTCAATATTAAAACATGAAACAAATCGTACCCATATAATTTATGCAGATTAAGTTTGGGTTTGCAAGAATTTTGGGTAGAAAATACTTGTAAAGTGTGTATGTCAACACAAATTTAAGTATAATAATTTGCAGTATAGGTTGCAAGTTGAGTATGAAGAGGAGGAATAATCATTCGAGTATTGAGGATACTACGTTATTACCACAAGTTACTGTATTTGAAGTTGTCCCACGGAGATACTTTTATCACCTTTACACAGACATGAAATAAATTTCTTTATGTATTTATAAAATTTGATTACCATCAATGTATCCTACATATTCATAACAATATGTCAAGAATCAATGAATTTAATGAGCAAATGATATGTAATTTATTATTTATTCACAACTAAAGAGAATCAATCCAAATCGTTTGTGAAACCAACTTTTTGGGTTCACACTTGAAATGTTAATGTTTGGAAATGCAATCCTTGACACCATTTCTGAGCTTTTTATTTACATGTTTCAATTCTATACTAAGCGAGGTATCCCGATGAATTTTTAACCAATCTCGTTTTTTGACCAATTTTAAAGTTTAACTAAACTATCCGTGCAATCGGGAGCATTTCTTTGCTTTAGTTTCAGAACATGTAGAATCTAGATAACTGGGACCTTGTGATTCAAAATAAGTTAATTGAAATTCTGTAAGAAATATCTAGCTCTTCTTACATACATCGTCTTAGTGTCGCTACCCGCTTTGACATTCTTTAATATTCTAAAGAATGTTACCAAGAGTATTACCAAGAAGGTTGCCTTCTGTGTTGACACGCAAGCATTTTTTGTGTGTCAAACGATCGGTGTGTCCAACTCCAGTGAGCACTACAATTAAACCTGATGGCCTGCCAGAAAAAATTAATGAATTCTTTAATGTGACCAATTTTATATTTCATGTTGTACTTATCTTCTTACTCCTGAAGAAGAAATCAGTGTGATTCCGAAAGCTCGAGATTAAAAGAGATTATTTTTGAAAACTGACATCCGATCACTCCATTCAAAACTTAGTCAGAATTAATGATGCCTACCAAGAAAGTTACAAATTTCTTTGATGCGAAAGTTAGTTTCGCAGTCACTTTATTCGCATCACCTAAAATGTAGGCAAAACTACACGTCTATAAGTCTAATTTATAACACATTATATCCACTATAATCTCAAATTTATACTGACAAATTCCGAAATAAAGGACAAGAGAAATGACAATCACAATACCATTTCCATTTACTACGCATAGAATGTGTTCCCCTCATATGTAGCTAAACTATGTTTAGCCAGTATTAAGTTAAGTAATTTGGAAAAAATTCATACATTTCTCACAGATCGTTCTTGAGATATAGAAACAGTGCTGGTTCGAGCCAAATCAAGCTGTACTGCAAATTTTTGTTGAACCGATGATTCATCATCGGTTCTTGGTATTCATTTCTAGCTAAACCTTCCATAGACAACTTTCCGAGCCAACATGATCTCATGGTCCAAGTGCTGTGTTTAATATTGACATTTAACAATGTTTAATATCTTATCACAAGGGACGCAAAACTGTTTTCTGGAGAAAAATGAAGGGTTTAACACTGCCATGCAATTTATTCAAGTTGGAAAAAGTGCGGATTATGGAGGAGTATAAATATCACTGGTTATAATAAAATAGAATTTGAATTTAATCGCATTAACGCGTGATGGAGACAAGGGTTTATTTCATACGGAATGTGTACATGTTCAATTCTAAACTGGAGGAGGACCACAATCTTTGCCGACGTTGAGTGGGGGAATTAAAGTAAGAAAACCGGGAATAGGGAAGTTGAAAACATTTTGAAGCAAGTTGGCAAGGGTGAGAGCAATTTTGTTAAAGAGGTTTCCGAGGACGTTTACTGCCTCACCAGGAATGCAGTATTGGCAGGCATAGTTCTGCAAAACAGTACACAATTTATACTGAATTCATTACATTTTTTTCCAAAATTCCCTTACATTCACGTTTAAGAATGTGCCATTAGAAGGGTAATGGCAATGACACTGATTTGAGGTAAAGTTGCATGTTCCACTGTTAGCCCCATGGACGCATTGACAATCCAAATTGCACCCATCTTGATATACGTTATAAAATATGCCAAGTGTCCCAATTATCGGCACGTTTCGGTCGTCAACAAGACATTGTTGTACGGGGTCTAATGGAAGCATTGCTAATGGGTCTAGGAGGGGGGTTGCAATAGTGAAATTTGGGAGTGGGGCCAAGTTGTCGCCCTGGTAGTGGCAGACGCAGATATTGTTTGGATTGCAGGTCCCGTTAATTGCCCCATGTTCTTGGATGCAATCATTGAAACAGATGCCAGCGACGATATTTCCAAGGGGGTCGTATAGACAGGGAAGGGGTGGAGTTGGGACTTGGCCATTGGACCCTTTCGAAGGGAATTTATCAGATAAAGCATTTTATATTTTGCAGTTATATAACGTACAGAAATTTCAGTTTGGCTTACCCGAAAAGCTAAAAATGACCAGTATGACTACTGAAACTGCAGCTGAGCGTAGTAACATTTTGCTAACCTTGGGATTGGGAATAAGTTTATCGAATAAAGATATTCCAAAGACTGAGGTGGGGTTCGGACTTTAATCTGCCATCCATCTCTTGAATGATGGACTTTGACATGCAATATATACTTAATGCGGTCGAGGAAGGAGTATGCATCAATTTTATACAAGACGAGTATTAGTTTATCAAGTAAGGTGCGTCACCACCATCTAATAACACAAAACTGATTACATTTTTAGGGGAGGACACAAGATATATGGAGAGAAGGACGATATACAAGTGTTTCGTTGATCCGTCGTTTTAGATATGGTTAATCAAACTAACCTACCACTACCATGGGATTGGACACGCAGGTTAAATTCCTGAAATAAGCCAGAATTGTGTAAATTCTGCTTTGGTTTCATTTGCCATTCAAACAAGCTTTGCAGCAAACATTTACAACCTTCCGCCTTATAACGTACGGCAGGTCAAGTACGTCAGAGACATTCTACTATGGAAATCAAATTAATAGAGACAGTATAGTGGCTATTATATCATAAGTAATTTAAAATCAATTTAACAAAATGCTAATTTATTCAACTTTAGTGCTACCAATATCAATTTTATTCCCTACTTTATTCCTTCTTGAGCATCAACCTCATTCATAACTGTAATTCATTTACAAAAGTACATGGCATATGTATATATATAGACCAGTAAACTGCCGTTTACTACACGCAAACCAGAGACTTGTAAATTTTCCATGCTATGCTTATTTCAATGCCAAATCAAGCCTCAAACCATGGTAGTACTATCTTCCTTTAGCAATTTAGTTTTGCATCATCCCATGACATTGATGATGGATAGCTTAGCTTGACCCCATATAACCAAATTTGCACGTAATATCATGCTGCTATCAATACATTAACCGGGTGTCTTTATATGTAAATGTCACGTTTTCCCCTAGGCGACACACTTTGCATATTTTGAGTGATGAACTAATACTCGTCCTCCCCATGTTGTATTTGTACCAAGTTTGTAAGCCCAACTTATCAACACCAACATTCCCACGGCTCGAGTACAGATTGAGGTACCTCGTCAGTTTTGCAAAGTTCTTTTTTCGATAAACATATTCCCAAGGCTAATAATTGGTCAAAATGTTACTCTCGGTTGAAGTTATCCCAATCATGATAAAGCGGTCGGGAAAGAGGAATCAATTTTTTTACAAGTCCTCCACCAGAAATCAGATCCTCTTTATTAAAAATGATGTGCAATTGTATCAAAGAACAATCGTCCACAAGAATGACATGTCAAATGCATTAATGCGTGATGGTGACAGTGGTGCGTTTATTTCATTCCGAATGTGTACAATGCCAAGTATTTATGATATCAAATTCTAAGCTGGAGAAGGACTGGAACAATTTCCACCAATGTTGAGTGGGGGAACTAAAGTAAGAGAACCAGGACGAGGAGGGTTGAGAATATTTCCAAGCAAGTTGGAAACGGTAGTGGAAATTTTCTTGACAAGAGCTCCGATGGCGTTTACAGCTTCACCCTCCACACAGTATTGACAGGCATTGTTCTGCAAGATAAAAATACGGTACAAAATTTAGACTCAATGAATGCACTATATTTTGCTGACATAAATCATGTCCAAAATTCCCTTACATTCACATTCAAGAACGTGCCCGTAGTAGGGTAATTGCAATGACATTGATGTGAGGTAAAGTTGCATGTCCCACTACCAGCCCCATGAACGCATGTGCAATCAATGGTGCACAACTCTTTATACGCGTTATAAAGGACGCCAAGTGTCCCAATGACTGGCAGGGTTCGGTCATCAACAAGGCATTGTTGTACGGGGTTAGATTCCACCAATTCTAAGGGGTTCAGGATAGTGGAAGCTATAGCGAAATTTGAGGGTGGTGCCAATTGGTCCCCAGAGTAGTGGCAGACGCAGATATTGTTTGGATTGCAGGTCCCATTAATTGCGCCATGCTCTTGGATGCAATCATCGAAACAGATACCAGCAATGAGGTTTCCAAGTGGTTCGTAGATACAGGGAAGCGGTGGAGTTGGGACTTGGGCATGGGACCCTTTCGAATGGAATGGAATTGTCAATGTCAACCATAATACTTAACATTTTATACGTGAAAATTATGGAATTCAGAATTTTTATTTGGCTCACCCACCCGACAAGTTGAGAATCACCAGTAGGACCACTGAAACTGCGAAGGAATTTAACATTCTTACCATTTGCTAACCGTGGAATTGAGAATGTTTTATCGAATAAAGATATTTCCAAGACTGAGGTTAGAGCTGGAATACACAATTCAGCTAGTGCGAAGTTGGACTTTGATGCAATACTACGAAAGCCGTGTCAATTTGATACAAGACGAGTATTGGTTCATGGAGTACAGTAGTGCGTCACCCAAAATTGATAACATTTTATGTAAGGTGGAACACACACGAGATGGAAGGATGATATTACGCAAGTGATTCTCATTCATTCATCTTTTTAGATAAGGGTAAACTAAAGTCACAGCCATGGGAGTATATTATATCAACAATTCAATCTTGCTTTTTTCATAGCGACTGCTTATGTTGATTGACCCCATATAGCTAAAAGGATCAACGAATCTCTTACAGATCTGTTCGTAGCACAGAGATTGTATCACCCTCCTGTAGAAATTCTCTAGAATTTTTCTCGCCTAGAGTCGTAATTATTTTGGTGTGAGACTTGTTCCATCAGATACCCTGTGTTCTTAACAACAAGCCTGAATCGCTTTTTCCATGTAGAAGCAAAAATTTGGCATCATACTGGAGTTTGTTTCTGCAACTAACCATTTAAAACTAACCAAGTCCATTCAACGTTATTAAATGCTTCTTTTTTGAGGAATCGAAAACGGAATAAATCCAAGTGGTGTTCAGATGAACAGAACGTTCAACAGGGATGCCTAAATTTTTTATGAAATTCGGACAAATTTCTTTGAGCGTTTTGACGTACTTGCTAGTTTTCTTGAGAAGGATTGTTATAGAGAAAGTAAACTTTCCCATCTAGCCCGACTAGGGCTTTGTCGATTTTCGCAAAATACCCTCATCTCGGCCACGTATTGCTCTTGTTCCTCACTTTTTCCCCAAATATGCAATTAACATTCAATTAACAACTTTCCGAACTAGTCGTTTATCGGTGGAATGGGTATACCCAAAGGTTATTGCCATGTTTGAATTTGTTCAACATTCGTTTCCCATAAATTACTTGACAAAATTTCAAAAATTTAAATGACTTTAGTCGAGTTTTATAACACATTCAGTGAAGAAACGGCTGGTAAAATCTTTGGCTGGTACCGTCACTTCCAGGGTGGAAAAGCTTTTAAAAGTTCAGACCTGAAAAAATCACAAAACTTAGTAAAGGGATATACGACAATGTTCTGAAAACAAATTAAAATTATCATTCACCATTCTTTGCTACGCTCGCTCGAAAATTTGTACAGAAGGATATGGAACAGCCTCTGTATTAATCTCGATGCCCTCAATACCGCTCTCTCTATAAATGTTGTCCGATTTTTTAGGCGATACACCATACTTGTTGTGATTGATGAACTAATACATACTCGTCTTCCATCTGTTAAATTCGTACATCCTAACCAACCTATAAACTTATTCCCAACCCAAACCCCAACAAATGGTCAGAATGCTCCTCTCCGTCCCAGTTCCCATGGTCACGTTGGTAATGTTCAACACTTGTCGGGTAAAACAAATTGAAAGTTTTATAATTTCTTGTAACAATATCAAAAGTTTGTGTAAAAAATAATATCAAAACCTTAAGGTTCAGCTGCCCAATACCTCGCCTCCCTCCTCCCCTGTTTATATCGCCCAGTTGAGGCATCATATCTGCTGCCTGTAGCAATGATTGCATCCAAGAACATGGCGGCATTGGCGGGCTTGCACCCCGTCAAATGTCTGCGCATGCCACTACCCTGGCGACAACCACTTCCAAACGACACTGTACCCAACCCGCCCACCATAGATCCACTAAAGTCATCCTTGGCCAACACAAATTGGTATCAGTTTTAACAAGGGTGATTTACATACAACCCAGAATTACTTTAGACTACAACTAGTGGTCAGCAAAGATGAGGTTTCCAACTGGGGGATTAAGGAAAAATATTTGAAAAATAATACCAAAGCCATGTAAGAGGATAAGGTGTCAAGTCCATGCCATTCAATATGAAAACCCTGACATGACGTAGTGTTTCGTATGTATATAGATATTAGGGTCGTGAGGTCAGGACCGCTGGAGGAGGAAAATTGGATTTTCACGGAGGAAAAGTGGATAAATTGCATGACATGATGCTATACCTATTTGTAATTGGGTGAGTATCTTTATTAATAAGTGAACAACAAATGTTTGTTGATTTATTCATTAGATTTTCCTTATTTTTACGCCTGAATCGCAATTAAGTTAGTTCAGGTCCATATTTAAAGCGTTATTATCAATTTCATGGGGAGGAAATTAAACTGGTGGAAAAGTACATGATTATGGGAGAAATATTTCAAAACTAATAATATCAGACCAATGGAAGGGAATTAAAGCGATAAGTACACAAGTACAAGTAGTAGATTAATAAATTGCCGTTTATTATAAGCCAGGGACTGGGCAATGTAAATTTGACGTGCTATAATGCTTGTTTCAATGCCAAATGAAGGCAAAGCCTCTTTCGTGGTGTTATATTATGTATTTCAGTAATTCAGACTTGCCTTATCCCATGACATTGATGATGGGTATAGCTTGACCCCTATAACCACAAGGATCAACGAATTACTTACAGATTTGCGCATAATATCACGATTCGATGCTCTCAATACATTAACCGGGTGTCTTTATGCATAAATGCCGTTATCTGTTAGCGATTCACTATACATATTTTGATTGCTAAACTAATACACGTCCTTTTTATGTTAACATTGCAAGTTTATGATGGACATGGCAACACCAACATTCAACAACTCGATTGCAGATTCAAGTTCCATTCCAACCTCAGTCTTGCGAATATCTTTATTCGAGAAACATACATTTCTTACACTCAAAGGTAACAAACAAATGGTCAAAATGTTCACCTCAGTCGCAGTTCCCGTTGTCATTTTGGTCATCTTAAACCTGTCGGGTAAGACGAATTGAAAGTTTTACAATTCCTCTTTATAAAAAGTACGAGCTTGTGTCAATTAAATCCGGTTTTGAAAGGTTCTTCTGCCCAATTCCTCGCTTCCCCAGTTCCATGTTTATATCCCCCAGTAGGAAACATTATATCTGCTGCCTGTAACAATGATTGCATCCAAGAACATGGCGCCATTAGCGGGGTTTGCACCCCGTCAAATGTTTGCGCATGTCACTACCTTGGGGACAAGATGGCCCCACTCCCAAATGACACTGTACCCCACCCGATCCTAGATCCATTAAAATCTGACCCCCTACAGCAATGCGTATTTGACGATCGAACCTGGCCAATTCTTGGGACTCCTGGCATCCTCTACGGAGCTTATACGGCTGGATGCAATTTAGATTGCCAATGTATCCATGGGGCTAGTAGTGGTACATGCAATTTCATCACGCAACGCTGTCACTGCAATTACCCAGCTAATGCCACATTCGCTAATGTCAATGTAAGATAATTTTACTAAAATTAATTAAGATAATTCAGTCCATATATATATTGTAATTGTCCTCTCCGTGCAGACCTATGCCTGCCTATACTGCCTTCCGGGGGAAGCTGCATACGTGATTGGATCCCATTTCAACAAAACATCTTACGCCATTTACAACGCCATCAACTTTGGTGGAATATTTACACCTCTTGGTGACTTGGTTTTAGTACCTTCCACCAACTTTCTGAATGGAAACTGCTCAAATCCTCCTCCGGCGTAAAGTTTTCATACCCAAATATTCTTACACTTTTCCTAGAACATTAAAATGTAATAAACCGGCTAGTGTCACCTTGCTTTCCTTACCTCTTTAACCATCTCGGGATTTACTTTGTTATTCATGCAAGCCTTTTCTATTTAAATGTACACCATCTACTTCAATGCAATAAACATTTTCTTTTGGCTGAAATAAAACAAGAATGATTATTCATTAAGTCAAGTCTTCCTTCATTTAATTGCAAATTTAACTCAATTTTAACAATGCTGGTCTACCTAGAAACCAGAATTAGTTTAGTCCACTATCCTAATAAATAAATTTATCCTTTCCTTTTCAACAGTATATTCCCATCCCTAGAGTTTTTCAAAGCAGTGTCGATAATTAAATAAAATTTCTCAATAACTTGCTTCAACACTTGCTAATTTTCAATGTTTTTTTTGGTCCTTAATATTTTGTAGATGGTAAAAAAATCAGAGCATGCAGGATATCAGACTGTATATACTTATACCGTAATCAATTAATGAATGGATATGGCAAATTATCATTACACACAGAATTTTATCTGTA
Source organism: Folsomia inoculata (assembly GCA_034695825.1). Lineage (NCBI taxonomy): Eukaryota > Metazoa > Arthropoda > Collembola > Entomobryomorpha > Isotomidae > Folsomia > Folsomia inoculata. The sequence continues at coordinate 23,220 of JAQIWQ010000027.1, read as the reverse complement.
AGGTGAGTTTAACACTATACAAATACCCCTGATACATTTCTCATAACCGAATCACAATGTAATTGCACTCCTAACAATAGGTACTTTAAGATGTCAATTTGGTACATTTGTTGATCAAGTGTTGTACATTCATTACAGTATTTTGTTGGGGATATCAGATAACGCCGTTTATGAATGGAATGAACCTTAGTTTGATTACAATTAATGGACATATTACTATTGTACCATTTTTGTAGGTTAACTTGCGCAGGTATAACTTTTAGTGGTAGTACAAACTATACGCAACTAACCCCCAAATCCAGTGGTAAAAGGACATTTCTAGCCAAATTTGAAGCAGGATAACACGATCCTTGAACTTAAACTGTATTTAAAATAAAACTAATTGAAGTGTAATGAATGATCGTACAGTTGTACTTACATAAAAATCCGTATATTGGCGTACTTTCTATTTTTCTTCGGTAAGTCCGACAAAGTTCAATGAAACCGATACGATACGAAACGCCTCTTACGTCTCACGTCTTACGTCGTCGTCTTACGTCGATACGAAACGTCTAGATAACACCATGTCTCAGCTCAATGGAAAGCTTTGGCAATGGAAATTGTAACAAAAATTATTAAAATAAATCCCCCATTATTATAGCCATTTACCGTTTCGGCATATATGTAGAATTAGACGTCAGATAAGGATTCCGAACTTTGTAACGACGTTTTTTTAGAAATTTCTGTTCCAAGCTTTATAGAGGTTATTTTCCGTTACGTTAGATTTGTACCGTGAGAGAACCCAACTATTCAAATGAAATCTGCCCATTTATTCAGATACTTGCCTTTAATGGACCCAACCGAGATATGGGAGTAAACATGGAACTTGGTTACCTGAAATTTCTACCTCTTTAATTGTCATGGTATACGTACCATTACGATTTTCAACATTGCCCCTTTCACGGTCGCATGACAAAATATGCAATGAATTTTATAAGAAATAATACAAGCGTAGTATCTATATAAACAGCAACAGAAGGTCTAACCACACGTCAAGATTGTGGAGCTTAATAGTTCAGGTTCACTTGGTTGCCATTCCCCAAGGCCCAATAACATGTAACGTTTGGTCATAAAAGTGATCGTAAATCTAATCAGACGATGTTATGATGGTGATGAAAGTGCTACTTTATAGCCACTTTATATCAACTTAGCGTTTAATTCGCCCGATAAAACCAAATCTAAGCCAAAATTCTAAGCGAGATACATAAATTTTAAAAGGTAAACTTATTCATGTATATGATTCATTATACTAAGGGGCCTCAAGTCGTATACTTTATTCCAGCAATGTATGTCATTTCTTGTTTAATGGACTAAGTACATCTTGCAGGGTTGAATGTATAATTTAAAAATCTACACAAATTTCGGAATGTTTTGAAACAGAAATTAAAGCTTTCCTGAAATTAAATGAATTCTCTGGTGAATAATGCCCGGATAGGACAAATAAACTTGCTTTTAATAAATGGTTTTAAATATTACAACTATATAATGTAAAAGGGTCAGGTAGTGGTTGGTGGGATTGTAGAAGAAAAATGCTCAACACAATCATTATGCGCAATTAAATTCAAGAATGACATGTACCTTTTTGGTAATTAAAGTGATCATAAAAATTCAATCAGCTCATACGGGATGAGATAATGGAAAAACCCATCAAACTGAAATTACGTAATATCAGCCAATTTACATTTACGTGGTGCGCAGTTTCGTTTGTCCTCTAGCAAGAATAGTGACAATAGGTAGAAAAAATTCTAAAGAGGTTTTTAATTACCTTTATTTTGTTTTATGTAGATGTTTTTCATTGGATTTGAAAATAGGCGTTGTCCCTTTTCTAGTTTCTACGTAAAAATCCTGCTACCCGAAACCATGGAACATAAAAGTAAATAAATTCATTAAATGCATTTAAATTCTAAATTAAAACAACGATTCGGCTGTAGCATTTTCTTGGCGGAATTTAAGCATTCTTTCGACAAAAGCATGAATAATATTCATGGCCACGATAACGTAAATAAACCAAAGGTTAAAATCTGAGCTTGTGCTCCGCTTTTCTCTTTAAAAATATACACTAGCTATACATAAGACCCTTCTCTTGTCATTGTAAACATTACCCAAACATTTTTACATTTTCTCATTGTTTTTTTAGGAATTAAGATCAAATTTGTACAAACCGGTTACATTGTGCATTAACTTATATTACGCTGACATCATAATATGTTAAAGTAAATAAGAGCGATGTTGTTGTTTTTAAATTTTGATTGATTTGACTCAGAAATAAAAATGAAGACGGTGGTTATAAAGGGAAGGACAAGTTGGTTTTAAGCTTATTCCAAGTTTGGCATCTAAGAGAAAATTTATCTATTCTGTACTTATCTACACAAGTTCGAGTTGAAATCTGACGACTACTGCGAGCAAGATAACGCAATGGATTACAAAGGTATGTCGAAATGTTTCTCACAACTAAAAACCACACGAGTTTAAATATCCAATAATCAAGAAAATATACTGCAACGGTCCGTATAAATTTTCCGATCTTATATTGTCGTATTAGGTAACCTAAAATCAAATTGCGTTTTTTACTTAAGGGTTCTTGGAATCGCGACGAAAAAACACCCGGACGGGAAATGACAACATTTCTGCCCTTGGTCAGCAGCAAGATCAACAAGGGTCGAAATTTTGGAGGTATGTTTTTTGTATTTGCGTTCATTTGTATTTTTAAAAGTAGTTAAAAAAAATGAAATTCATCAAAAGAAATGATGACCTGCCAGCGGTAGCTGGCTTGGTGATCGGAAAGGTCTCGGTAATCTTTGAATATTACATAGGCAATCATACCAATTGGCAACAAACAGAACGGAATTTAAGACTTTTTGAATTTTTAGGATATTCTTGCACACGAGAACGAGTTGATTGAAGAGAACAGGATATGTTACGGAAAACAGGGCCATCCAGTAAGTCATCAGAATTTTCATTAACCTTCGAAGTACACCAGGGCAATATGATATAGTTCGGAAATCTTAGTTCCAAGGGGGCGCATTGCAAAAAAAGAAACTTTTTATTGAACCTTCTTGTGCTTTAATGATTAGCTTGGGGAAAAAATAATGATTACACCGTATTACATGGGCGCCGCGTATTTGCTATTTTGGTGCATATGTTACGGTGACATTTGTCCATGTTTTCTGGTATGATCCCTTGTCTGAATTATTTGCATTAGATGTTTTTGCAACGCGATGAATTAAACTAACATTCTGGGTTAGATGAGAGGGTTAATAAGACGTAGTGGTTTTACCAGGACTACTATTTCAATTAATCTAAAACTTATTCAATTTTTATTCTCAGAGAGCTGAACTAGATTGTCCGGAGCCCATAGCGATTGTTGGAGTGAGCTGCCGTTTTCCTGAATCCAATTCCATAGAAGAATTTTGGGAGTTGATTTTAGCTGGCGAGAACGGAATTCGTCCCCGTCCCGAAGGTCGGTGGACCAGGAAACAGGGATGCGTTGTGGAGGACACTGAGATGGAGGTCGGGTGGCTTAAATGTCCCATAGATGAAGTGGATGCCTCCTTCTTTGGTTACAACCCAATGGAGCTAAAATATACGGATCCACAACAACGGCTTCTACTCGAGGTGGCATATGAGGCTTTCGAGGATGCGGCAATAAGCGTTGAAAAGTTGCACAACCGACGCATCGGCGTGTTTACAGGATTTTGGCAAGATGGTTACAAAGAATTAATGATTGAGAGTGGCTTCAAAGGGACAGAATTCTACAGGTCTTATCTAGGAAATTGTTTTTCTGCATCGTCCGCACGACTATCTCATGTTCTTCGCGTCACTGGACCGAATATTGCATCAGGGCAAAACTGTTCCGCTTCATTTGCAGCAGTACGGCACGGCGTAACTGCACTTAGGGCGGGGGAAGTAGAAGTTTGCATTGCGTCAGCTGTCAACCTCATCCTGAAACCCTATAACTACGAAGATTTTAAAGCTGTTGTATCCCCAGATTATCGTTGCAAAACCTTTGATGCTTCTGCGAATGGATTTGCTCGAGCTGAGGGGGTCGCCAGTTTAGTGCTTAAGCGGTTGTCAGACGCCGTTGAATCAGGTGATAGGATCTACGGCATTATTCGTGGTATGGGGATGACACAAGAGGGGGCGAGTAACTCAATGGGAACCCCAACTGTGGACTGCGAAGCTCTATGCATGCAGATGGCCTTGAGAGAAGCGCAAGTAGACCCAGCAGATGTAGACTATATCGAAGCACATGGCACGGGGACGATTGTGGGTGACCCCATTGAAGTGAAGGCAATCACCAAAGCCTATGCTGGTGCAAGAGAGAAACCACTGCTGATGGGATCTGTGAAGACCAATGTTGGCCATACTGAGTCGGCAGCTGGAATGGCATCCATTATCAAGGTCCTGTTGGCCTTCAAGCACGAGATTCTGCCGCCACATAGAAACCTTACAACTTTAAATCCAAACATTGATTTGTCCTTAATTCCAGCCGAAGTAGTTTTAAAGCCGACACCATGGAAGAAGAATCTGGATCGAAAAAGGATTGCGGGGATTTCTTGCTTTGGCCTTAGCGGAGGAGGTATTCATGATGCAAACGTTGAACTAGATTTTAAGATGGTTTGAAAGCTATGTATTATTAAGGTCTGATATGTTTTCGTAGATATGCATATGATTCTGGAAGAGCCTCCACTCCAGCCGCATAGGCGAAACATATGCAGTTCTCCCAGTCCAATGACGAAGTTGATAACCCTTTCTGCCAAGAACATGGACGCTCTGAACACGGGCCTCATTCGCTTGCAGGAAGCAGTCAACAAATACCCCTCAATATCTTTGGACGATGTCGCATACACACTTAACACAGGAAGAACCCATTACAAGTATCGAGTAGCACTTGTTGTAAAAGACGTCCCTTCAATATCCAAGGCAATCGACGACGATACATATATATCCACCCCACCTAATTATTTCCCGAAAGCAATGACTCGGGTAGGCTTCTTGTTTCCTGGTCAGGGTACACAATATGAAGGAATGGGCAGACAATTAGCCCAGATTAGTCCTGTTTTCAGGCATCATTTCGATCTCTGCTGTTCAATTCTCCAGAAAGAGCATGATCTGGACCTCAAGGCTGCCCTGTGGACCCAAAATAACTTGGAATCCCCACTTATAAGCCAGGTGGCCATTTTTGTTGTTGAGTACGCCACCGCCCAATTGTGGGCTCATTGGGGTGTGACTCCTAATGTTGTGGTGGGCCACAGTTTGGGGGAATTTGTAGCTGCAGTAATTGCAGAAATAATGAGCGTTAATGACGCTCTCAAACTTGTCGTGTCAAGGTCTCGATTGGTTCAAACTTTGCCTGATGGTGGGATGGCTGTAGTTCGAATGGATGCGACCGGAACGAGAGCCCTGCTCAAAAACTTCAAGTCTTTTTTCGGGCACTCGTTGGATATTGCTGCTATTAATTCAACATCACAAACGACAGTTTCAGGAAGCTCCGAAGGCATTGCAGATTTTGTAGCTCATTGCAAAACCACAGGAGTCACCGCCACCGTGTTAAACTCTACTGTGGCCTACCATTCGGCGTTCATAGAACCTATTCTGGAAAAATTTGAGTCCCTGGCAACAACGATAACGTTCTCGAAACCATGCTGTACTTTCATTTCTTCTGTTACTGGACTCCCCGAGACGGAGCTTGGGGCCAAATACTGGGTGAGGCAGACTAGGAACAGTGTACAATTTTCAGATACGTGTGCTACTTTAGTGGAGCATGCAGACGTGTTTGTAGACCTCCGGCCACATCCTATTCTCCTGCCATTACTTATAAACAACGCGAATGGTGTTAACGAAGTTTGTGTGCCTTCATTAAAACGCAACACAAATAATTGGGAGACGTTAACGACATCCCTTGCGAAACTGTACACATTGGGGGTTGACGTGGATTGGGTTGGCTTCCACAAGTTTCTACCCGGTGAGAAAGTGGCATTGCCACATTATGCGTTCCAGAGGAAAAAATTCTGGTTCAATGTGGAGAGTGGTAACGTGACGAAAGTGTCCCAGCTGGCCGAAAAGGAGTTCCCGCTCATTGGGTTGGAGCTGTCAATACCAGTGGACAATCAGTTAATCTTTGTTAACCACCTTAGTTATAAAAGTGTACCCTACGTGGAACATCATAAGGTACTATTAAAATCATTACGATTGATTGATTGCAGATTGAATGCATTGATTGATTGATTCCACCCAAAGACGCCGAGTTCATTAATGGAAATCTCTAATGGCATGAATAAACCGTCATTTTTTGGGTGCAATATATTTTACTACAATCTGTCTATCGTAATGATTTTTATGTCGTTGCCATAGAAGAGCGTTTTAAAACTCTGCGTTGTTTAGATTGGCGAATATGCTGTCTTCCCCGGGGCAGGTTATGTCGAAATGTTCCTAGAAGCAGCAATGAAACTGGAATTTCCCTTGGTAGTACAAAGTATCAAGTTTTTAGCACCACTTATCTTTAGTAGAGACCGTTCATACGAGAGCTATACACTCTTTTGGAGGAATTCCGGAAAAGCAAAAATTTTCTGCCGCCATGCAAAGTCCGTACCATGGGTGTGTTACGCTGAAGCCCAACTCAGTTCTGAAAGTGCTAGCCTTTTCAAAAAAGAGGAAATTACCGACATCTTAAGGACCTTCACTTTCCCAATCTCGACAGATACAGCAGATGAGCTGTATACTCGACTGAAAGGACACGGTTACAACTTTGGCATTAAATTCCAGACAATTAAACGTATCTCAGCTGGGCCCTTGGGAACATTTCTTGTTGAAATAGAAGTGCCGCCTTCCAATAATGAGGGTCACATCTGTCACCCTATTGTCATTGATTCAATGCTGCAAGTATTTGGTTTTACGGGGGAGATCAACTCACTCCGGTTGCCGTCAGGAATTGGCCACTTTGAAATTGTATCATCACCAAAGAGCCCCTTGCAATACATTCTCGTAACCCCAACCCAAGTTTGTCTAATTGACACATCCTTGTCAGTCATAGCACTCATGAAGGAAATGGAGACAATGCCTTCAAGTTTGGAGAAAATTACAAATTTTCTCCATCAAAATGACGAAAGGAAGGCCAATCCATTGTTTGAAGAACATTGGGTCGTCAGTCAAACAGCGGAGACCAGCAATGAAACGATTGTAAACAAGGACACCGGCAGGAGCTGGATATTGTTTTCGGATAGAACAATGCTCGCAAAATCTATTCGGGATGCCCTTACTCTCCAAGGGCGAACGGTTATGGAAGTCTGTTCGGAAGGAAATTTAGATCAGGATATGATGCATAGTACCAACAATTTTGGTGGCACCAGAACTGATGTGAAAAAGGTTTGCAGTAATTTCAATTGAATTTTGAGCTTCACAAACTTAATCTCTGAATAGTCTGCTACTTAAAATACACTATTACTCGCATTGCATTGTCATAATTAACTGTGTGCAATTTGAGTTGACAAATATTGCGAACGGAAATATCCTTGTCTCTTTAGAGGACTACCTCCTACTACTTTCTACTACTGTCTTTGTTACTGGAAGGTAACCATTACCTCCGCATATTTTTACCCAACTTGAAAGAAACTTTTACAATTTAAATTTCGCGTTTACGGAATGTGTTGCAAAGATTACTTTAAACGGCCTGAAATTCGGGCCTCGAGTTAGAGAAATGACAGGACATTACTAATATTACATGATTTCATGTCACCCCATTTCCAAAAATCCTGATAACATAATCTTTGCGTTCATTACAGGTATTTGAATCCACGAATCGACTGGAAGGCGTCATTTACATGTTCGGTACACTGGAGACAAGTGACATTAGACATGTATGGAAGTGCTACCTATTTATCATCCAAGAACTGGCTTTGCGCTACCTAACCAACGACACACCTAAACTAATCGTTATTACTAATGGACTTTTTAATGTGACCGATCAAACTCCAGTACTTCCGGTTGGGGCAGCTCTCTCAGGAATGACACGAACCTTCCTGACAGAATTCCCTCATTTCACTGCCAAGGTCATTGATCTGGACCCGGATTGTGTGGAAGAACCTTCCACCATCTCGGATTCAATCTTGGCTCAATTACATTCTTCTGCAAATGGAAGCAGAAAAGACGTTCTGGTCGCACTTCGGGGTGGTCTCACCTATTATGGACGCATTCGTCTGTTCCAAAATGGACGCACATTCCCTCCTCTACAATTTCCAAACGAACCATTTTGTCTACAACTTGCCAATTCCAACGCCATTGCAGATGTCAAATTCACTGTGTGGAATCCTCCGCCACTCCTTGACGACCAGGTGGAGATTAGTGTTCGAGCCATTGGACTGAACTTTCGAGATGTTTATCTCGTGTTTAAGACCTTTGATAAAAAGGCAATTGCTATTGGGAGTGATATTTCAGGTGAAGTGATTAGAAAAGGGAAAGGCGTCAAAACGTTATGTGTAGGAGACGCGGTGTTTGGAGTGCGGAGTTCGGACATTCATTTTCCAAATACCGTCATCATGCACGAAGACGAGCTTCTTTTAATTCCGGAGCATTTGACTTTTGAGGAAGCATCAGCATATCCGATTGCGTTTACTTCTGTATATTATGGGCTGGTTATGCTAGCCAAGATTATGAAGGGAGACAACATACTGATCCATTCTGCCACCGGAGGCGTGGGTCTTCTTGCTATAGCCCTTGCTTTACAAAAAGGGGCGACGGTCTTTGCAACGGCTGGTAGTAAGAGAAAGCGTCAATATCTGCGGTCAATAGGAGTACAATCGACACATATATTCAGTTCCAGGGATACAAACTTCAAGCAAGAGATTATCGCTTTAGGTGGTAGTCAATCTGTTATTGACATTGTTCTAAACTCACTAACTGGCCCTGGTTTCAAGGAAGCCTCACTTGCGGTATGCCGAAATCAAGCCAAATTTGTTGAATTGAGTGTCTTGAACATTTGGACTGCTGAAGAAGTCAATCTCATTCGGCCTGATGTATCCTACGTCATGTTTAATTTGAGCGACTTTGGTTTGCTGAGGCAAATTTGGGGTACCGTTGGCGCTGAGCTGAACAAATTGATTAGCGACAGAAGTTTTAAACCAATACCGATGGCGCGTTTCCAAGCCGAATATATACGTGATGCTCTTACGTTTATGAAAGATGCGAAACACATTGGTAAAATTGTGTGTAGCTTTCCGATTAAGCAAGGAGCCAAGCAATCACCACTCTTCAATGATAGAAGCCTATACCTTATAGTAGGTGGATTAGGCGGTATCGGAATGAAGGTAGACAAGTATCGATTTCTCGATTTCTACACCATGAGATTTCATCAAACAGATAACTATTTCAGGTGGCAAACTGGATGATTATCAAAGGCGCCAAACACATTGCGTTAACCGGTCGTAGGCCGGTAATGCGGGCAGCAGTGCAGAGTATCAATGAAATGAACAGCCTCGGAGCCAGCGTATTTTCGGAACAGTTGGACGTTAGCAGCTATCAACAGGTTTTTAATCTAATTGCCAAGTATTCCTCTGACGCCAAACTGCCACCACTTCGTGGAGTGATGAATTGTGCGCTAACATTAGCCGATGCTGGACTGCTCGAGCAGAACGAAGAAATGTATGAAACGGTGCTGGGGAGCAAGATTCAAGGAAGCTGGAATCTCCATGAATTAACCAAGCATCTACCGTTGGAGCATTTTGTCATGTTTTCTTCATTTGCATCCATAGTGGGTACACCGGGGCAAAGCAGTTATGCGGCTGGAAATGCTTTTAAAGACGCATTGGCTGCTTATCGCCACAATTCAGGACTGCCTGCCACATGCGTGAATTGGGGACATTGGGGTGAGGTGGGCGTAGCTGGTGGACAACAGATTCATGGTTACGTTCCCATGACAACGGCGGCATGTCTGTCGTCACTTGAAATCATACTCACATCCCACGTCCCAAATGCTATAGCGGTAGATGGCAATCATGCAGTTTGGGAACGTATGTATCCGTGGACGGAAACATATTTTGAAATGTTAAATAGTGCAGCCAAAATAGCGGGGCCAATTATTAAGGTACTTCCTAGATTATTTTCAAAAACTAATTTCCTTACTTAAAACCCAAAACATAACTGACGCTTTAGATATCAAGTAAAATATGCAGTTTGGCTAAGAATTTACTTCACAGGGGGCCCCTTGAAATTAGAAATTTCCGTTAGTTATTAAAATTTAAGCACTGGAAAAATTTTCAAGTGCATCAATATTTGATCACCGTGTGCGTAAACATACAAATTGTGATAAGGAACTAAATAATTTTCAACGATTGCGAATACTAATTACCGTAATGTTATTGATAACAGATGGAGAAATCGAAGAGATCAGAAAATTTCTGGAAAAAATTGAAAGAATCGGAAAGCGCAGAAGAGATGGCTTCTGTTGTGCGATCCAACATCCTAAGTGATCTTGCCACCCTGATGGACCAATCTGCGGATGAGATTCAACCAGATCAAGATTTGAGACTAGACTCACTGCTGAGTATTGAGCTTCGAAATTCTCTGCAATTACTGGTTGGACCAAGAGTGGTGGTGCCTAATACCTTGGCTTCCAGCAACACTTTGCAACAGCTGACAGAAATGATACTTGAGTTGACGATGGGAAAAAAGGGTGACTGGAATGCCGGATTGGATGCCGACATTGAGAAATTGAAAATTCCATTTTCCACTGTCGTCCGTGCTAGGGTTGCCACATTATTGGAGCCCTGGGAGAAACTCAAAGCTGAAACTCATCCGAAACGCTCTGTATCGGCAATAGGAACTGTACTTTTAACTGGAGTAACAGGAAACCTTGGGCCATACGTCCTACTTCATTTGACACAACGCCCTAATATTCAAGTTGTCCATTGCCTTGTCCAGGCAAGTGATCCGGATGCTGCATTAGAGCGAGTCAAGCTGGTTTTACATAATATGCAATTGTTACATTTGGTGGACATGAATAAAGTCAAGATGGTGGTTGGGACCATGGCTAAACCCAAATTTGGTGTCTCGGACTCCATCTATGACAAACTGGCATCGTCTGTAGATGCAGTGTTCAACATTGCCGCAGTCACTGGTCATTTGGACGAGTACAAGACTGAGAAGGACAACATTGCTCATCAGGTGAATGTTTTAGGCGTACGGGAGATTTTGCTTTTTGCGACGACAGTTCAGGCCAAGTATGTCTACCAAGCCTCATCAATTGCCACAGTTATGCGGTCTACGTCCGGAGCCAATGGTCAAAAACTGATGCAAGAAGGATGGGTTCCAGATGACGAGTATGACGATGCCCCAAACTTTGGATATATTATGTCGAAATTCGTAGCAGATAAAGTTATTGAAGGTTTTCTCCGCAATGTGGGACCACTTCCTGTTAAAGTCTTTCGAATACCTTTAATAGCTGGATGCAGTACCCGTGGCTCTCAGGATGTGCATAAAAATCATTTCTTCCTCAAGTATTTATATTACATCAAGTCAGGGGTGATGCCGAGAGATGATTTTCCAATTCCCATTCTTCCTGTGGATATTTGTTCTTTAATATCGTTGCACATCTTTTTTAATGAAGAGGCTCCATCTGACGTGTACACTATCCTGAATGGTAATGCTCCATCGCAGCTGCAGCTGCCAAAATTGATATCGGAAATGGGTTTGGGCGACATCAAAATGATCGACTATGATGACTGGGTTAAGCTGCTGAGGTCGGACAAAAAGTGTTTGTTGGGAGCACTCAAACTGTTTTACACCGATCCTGAGCGATATCTCAAAATGAAAATGTCTATGACAATGTTGGAGGGTTGGGAAAATAACAAAAGGGCATACTTTCGTTGTTTCAAGACGGAGAAATATGCACCAAATTTTTATCCCCTGGAGGATACTATGATTACGCTGAAAAGGGACATTGAGTACGGATTAAAGATGCTTAAATAACGTCAGCCAATAATTTCAAGATTCAAACAAATCTGTGTGGACTGTTATTTTCTAAGTTGCATTATAATTAAACGTGTTTCATTGAACAAACATTTTTTCAAAAGAATGTAAAATTAGCTGGGCATTTGAATTTTGGGCGTTGACAATCTTTAAAAATTTTCATTAATTTACCGAATAATTGAATATTAATTGTAAGCAAAATTCCAAGAAATAAAAAGATTTCTCCGTATACATGAAAATGTAGATTCAACATCTTTTGATTCATGCAGTATATGACGGTAATTTACGAAACTGTAATTTTAGTTTGATTATGTCAAGGTTTATTACCAGCATCCCACGGCATACATTTTTGTGCTTTTTTTTTACACCCGCTTGATTCAGCGATAGCCAACATTAAAATACAATTGGGCAGTTACGCGTATTATTTTTGTACGTTAATTTGTGAAGGTATATAACCTTCAGGCACAGTACACACTATACCCAACAAATCCAGTGGTAAAAGGACATTTCTTGCCAAATTATACAGCGGGAATGTATTTAAAATATAACTAATTGAAGTGTAATGAATCATCGTACAGTTGTACTAATATAAAAATCTTTGTACTTTCTGTTTTTCTTTGGTAAGTCCGACAAAGTCCAATGAAACTGATGCGAAACGTCTTGATAACACCATGTCTCAGCTTAATGGAAAGCATTGGCAATTGTAACAAAAGTTATTAAAATAAATCAATCATTATTATAGCCATTTACCGTTTCGGCATACATAAAGTCTAGCATTTTGTAGACGTCAGATAAGGATTCTGAACTTTGAAACGACGTTTTTTAGAAATTTCTGTTCCAAACTTTATAGAGGCTGCTTTCCGTTATGTTGGATTTGTACCGTGAGAGAAGCCAATGAAATCTGCCCATTTATGCAGATACTTGACTTGATAGAAATGGAACCAATCGAGATATGTGAGTGAGAACATGGCACTTGGGTGCCTGAAATTTCTACCTGTATAATTGCCATGGTATACGTACCATTACGATTTTCAACATTGTCCCTTTCACGGTCGCATGACAAAATATGCAATGAATTTTTCAAGAAATAATACAAGCGTAGTATCTATATAAACAGCAACAGCAGGTCTATCCACACGTCAAGATTGTGCAAATTAATAGTTCAGGTTCAGGGTTGCCATTCCTTAAGGGCAGTGCGGAATTAAAACCCACGGTAATTAACATGTAACTTTTGGTCATAAAAGTGATCATAAATCTAATAAAACGATGCGATAATGGTGATAAAAACGCTACTTTATAGCCACTTTTTATCAACTTGACGTTTAATTTGCCCAATAAAACCAAAAATTCTGAGCGAGATACATGAATTTTAAAAGATATATAAACTTATATTCATGGACATGATTCATTATAAGGGCCTCAAGTCCTATACTCAATTCTTAAGCCAGCAATGTATGTAATTTCTTGCTTAGTGGACCAAGTATACCTACCAGGGTTGAGTATATAATTTAAAAATCAACACAAATTTCGGAATGTTTGTAAACACAAATTAAAGCTTTCCGGAAATTAAATGAATTCTCTGATGAAAAATGCCCGGATCGGACAAATAAACTTGCTTTTAATAAATGGTTTTAAATATTAAGACTAATGTAAAATGTAGATGTAATGTTAAAAAAAAGTCAGGTGGTGGTGGCATTGCAGAAGAAAAATGCTCAGCACAATCATTATTCCCAATTAAGCTCAAGACTGACTTGTATCTTGTTGGTAATTAAAGTGATCATAAAAATTCAATCAGCTCATACGGGATGAGATAATGGAAAAACCCATCAAGCTGAAATTACGTAATTTTACATCTACGTGGTGCGCAGTTTCGTTCGCAGCAAAGTCCAAAACTCTAATGGGATTACAAATTTAGTACCGAGTATAACTTGGACAGTTGGGGTTTGGGTTTTACCCATCCATCGAATTGTAAGAGATTAAGTCGTGCAGTCTAGCGTAATATGCATATGCTGGGCATTCGTTCTTTTTTCATGACTAAATCAACTTTTTGAAAATTATGACCATCTACTGAATTTAATTGCTTCCTTATTCCTAAATTTAATTAGTGTAATGGAATTTTAAATGAAGCCATATTGGATTGAAAAGAAGGTCAACCGAATATTTTGCGCAAGTCAAAGGAGTGGAAGCCGACAAAGTATTTTTGGCAACCTCCCGCACATGAAATACAATAGGCATTGTTTTTTTGTTTGAAGAGGCACGGTGTGGTGTCGGCAAATAGCTCGGATTCAGGTTGTATAATCGGTGCATAGTTTATATATCCCACCCAAACAAACGGTAGAATGGAAGGTCAGATAGGAATAATTGCCAAGAATTTTCATTGTATGGTGTAATTTGCACCTACTTTCAAACTTTTTATGCCCAATCGAATACCAATGCAAATGATAACTTACTGCTTGATTAGACGTATGCGATACATATTCTCCTTCTTCAATCACTCCAACTTCGACGGTAGCCAAAGTAATCAGAAACAAAAGAGCTCTTAAAACTTATTCGTTTCATCGTTTATACTATCCCGAGACCACTCCCTCAACCCTTCAGTCAGTTCCAGTGTAGTCCAGAATTTGAATATTGGTAAGCTTCTTTTTCTTTACTGTTTTCGAAGGGGGGGGGGGGTCTTGCAGGTGCACTAATTATTAAAAATCAAGGTGGTGGTATTGAGGTTGATGGAGTGAAACGCTTTCTCCTGACTGCCACCAACTATCTGGTATAAGTGTAGAAAATTACCAAAACCACCATTTTAAATTATTAGTAAATTTGGAAAAATTGGTTATTTTGAGGGTTGATTTTCTTGTAAAGGTAGAGAAAATACATTTTGGTTTATGGTAAGTATGTCAGTGCGTTGATGTTGGTAGTAGGTAGGAGAAAGTTTGCATGGAAGGTTTTCTATTGTAAAGAAAATTCTAATATGATTTCGTATATATTTCTTTGACTTGGTGGGTGTCGTCTATCATAACGTCAACATTAACATGGATTACTTTCACAGTTTGTGGTGCTAAATCTGAAAAGGATTGTATCGGATTGAAGTAGCAATGGATAATCCTAGACATTTCGATCCTTCCGAATGCGATGAGTTGGCGACACGGAGGCTCATGAATATGGTGAGCTAAATTACTCAATAATTATGAAATTTCAGTAGTTGCTTATTCTCCTTGGGTCATTGTTCAATTACCCAAATCAAGGCAATCTGTATATCGATGGTCATATTGTGTTTGGGTAGTTGGATACTACTATTGCCTAACTCAGAAATAGATTTAGATATGAACGTGGGAATAATAAACATGGAATTTATCATATTCAACTATTAAATCCTACATATTGTTAATGATATTTGCATATGTCGGCAGTCACCAGTTTGAGTGCAAAATGCTGAACGTTTTCTACTGAAATGCGATTCGAAAGCATGATATAATTGCCAAAAATAAATCCGGCTAGCATTCTGCATTGAATTGTCATAAGGGAGAGGTAGAAGTTTGGCCAGGCTAAATCTATTACTAAATCCATGTAGTAAATTTTCAACATATTTTATTCTTAGAGAGCTGAATTGGATGGTCCAGAGCCCATCGCGATTGTAGGAGTGAGCTGCCGTTTTCCTGAATCCAATTCCATGGAAGAATTTTGGGAGTTGATTTTAGCTGGCGGGAACGGAATTCGTCCCCGTCCTAAAGATCGGTGGACCAGGGAACAGGGATGCGTTGTGGAGGACACTGGGGTTGAGGTCGGGTGGCTTAAATGTCCCATAGATGAGGTGGATGCTTCATTCTTTGGTTACAATCCGATGGAGCTAAAATACACCGACCCACAACAACGGCTTCTACTTGAGGTGGCCTATGAAGCATTGGAGGATGCAGGAATAAACGTTGAAAAGTTGCAGAACCGACTCGTCGGAGTGTTTACAGGATTCTGGCAAGATGGTTACAAGGAGCTTATGATTGAGAGTGGCTTTAAGGGGACAGAATTCTACAGATCGTATATGGGAAATGGGTTTTCTGCATCGTCTGCACGATTATCTCATGTTCTTGGTGTCAGAGGACCCAATATTGCATCCGAGTCGAATTGTTCTGCATCCTTTGCTGCAGTGCGGCAAGGCGTTATTGCTCTTAGAGCAGGGGAAGTAGAGCTTTGCATTGCGTCAGGCGTAAACGTCATCACCCATCCATTTAATTACGAAGATTTTAAAGCTGTTGTATCCCCAGATTATCGCTGCAAAACCTTCGATGCATCTGCGAATGGGTTTGTTCGAGCTGAGGGCGTGGCCAGTTTAGTGCTTAAAAGGTTGTCCGACGCTGTAGATTCAGGTGATCAGATCTATGGGTTGATTCGTGGTATGGGGATGACACAAGAGGGGGCGAGTAACTCAATGGGAACTCCAACCGTGGACTGCGAAGCTCTATGCATGCAGATGGCCTTGAAAGAAGCGCAAGTGGAGCCAGCAGATGTAGACTATGTCGAAGCTCACGGAACAGGGACGATTGTGGGTGACCCCATTGAAGTGAAGGCAATCACCAAAGCCTATGCTGGTGCAAGAGAGAAACCACTGCTCATTGGATCTGTGAAGACCAATGTTGGCCATACTGAGTCTGCATCTGGAATGGCATCCATTATCAAGGTCCTGTTGGCCTTCAAGCACGAGATTCTGCCGCCACATAAAAACCTTACAACTTTGAATCCAGACATCGATTTGTCCTTAACTCCAGCCGAAGTAGTTTTAAAGCCGACACCATGGAAGAAGAATCTGAATCGAAAAAGGATTGCTGGCATTTCCTGCTTTGGCCTTAGCGGAGGAGGTATTCATGATGCAAAAGTTGAACTAGATTTTAAGATGGTTTGAAAGCTATGTATTATTAAAGTCTAATATGTTTACGTAGATATGCATATGATTCTGGAAGAGCCTCCACTCATGCCGCATAGGCGAAACGTAGGCAGTTCTCCCAGTCCAATGACGAAGTTGATAACACTTTCTGCCAAGAACATGGACGCTCTGAACGCGGGCCTCAATCGCTTGGAGGAAGCGGTCAACAAGGACCCGTCAATATCTTTGGACGATGTCGCATACACACTTAACACAGGAAGAACCCATTACAAGTACCGAGTCGCATTTGTTGCAAAAGACGTCCCGTCAATTTCTAAAGCAATCTGCGACGAAACATATGCATCCGCCCCGCTCAATTGGAGCCCAAAGACAATTACTCGCGTTGGCTTCATGTTTCCGGGTCAGGGTACTCAGCATGAAGGAATGGGCAAGCAACTAGCCCAGATTAGCCCTGTCTTTAGGCATCATTTCGATCATTGCAGTTCAGTTCTCCAGGAAGAGCACGGACTGGACCTCAAAGAATCACTTTGGACACAAAATAGATTGGAGTCACCTTTGGTGAGCCAGGTTGCCATTTTTGTTGTTGAGTACGCAACGGCCCAGTTGTGGGCTCATTGGGGGGTTACCCCGAATGTTGTGGTGGGCCACAGTTTGGGGGAATTTGTAGCTGCAGTAATTTCAAAGGTCATGAGCTTGACTGATGCCCTGAAACTCGTTGTCTCAAGGTGAGGGCTGACGGTCATATAGGGAATAAAATTTGATTGTTTGATTGATTGAATGATTGTATGTCTCAAGGTGTCGACTGGTTCAAGCTTTGCCAGAAGGTAGGATGGCTGTCGTTCGGATGGATGCATCCACAACTGGAGCCCTGCTCAAAAACTTTGAGTCTAATTTCGGCCACTCGTTGGATATTGCTGCTATTAACTCAAGATCACAAACGACAGTTTCAGGAAGTTCCAAAGGTATGTCAGATTTTGTAGCCCATTGCAAAACCACAGGAGTCACCGCCACCTTGTTAAACTCTACTGTGGCCTACCATTCGGCGTTCATAGAACCTATTCTGGCAAAATTTGAGTCCCTGGCAACAACGATAACGTTTTCGAAACCATGTTGTACCTTCATTTCTTCTGTTACTGGACTCCCCGAGACAGAGCTTGGGGCCAAATACTGGGTGGGGCAGACCAGGAAAAGTGTAAATTTTTTGGATGCGTGTGCTACTTTAGTGGAGCATGCAGACGTGTTTGTAGATCTCGGGCCACATCCTATTCTAATGCCATTACTTATGAGCAACGTGAATGGTGTTAACGAAGTCTGTGTGCCTTCATTAAAAAGGAACGCTAATCCTTGGGAGACTCTAACAACATCCCTCGCGAAACTTTATACATTAGGGGTTGAAGTGGATTGGGTTGGCTTCCACAAATTCTTTCCCGGTGAAAAAGTGGCACTACCACATTATGCGTTCCAGAGGAAAAAGTTCTGGTTCAACGTGGAGGATGGTAACGTGACGTCAATGTCCCAGCGGGACGAAAGAGAGTTCCCGCTCATTGGGTGGGAGTTATCAAGAGCAGTGGACAATCAGCTAATGTATGTCAACCACCTTAGTTTTAAAAGTATACCGTATGTGGAACATCACAAGGTAGACACTTCACTTTGTTTGAGTGTTTTGGGTTGTAACTACATACAAATTGAAGTTTTTTTAAAATTGCGTTCTTTAGATTGGAGAGCATGCTGTATTCCCTGGCGCAGGTTATGTCGAGATGTTCCTAGAAGCAGCAATGAAACTGGAATTTCCCTTGGTGGTACGGAATATCAGATTCTTAGCGCCACTTGTCTTGGCAAATGACCGTTCACACGAGACACATACCGTGTTTTGGAGGGATTCCGGAAAAGCGAAAATTTTCTGCCGCCATGCAAAGTCCGTACCGTGGGTGTGTTATGCAGAAGCAGAACTAAGCTCCGAAAGTGCCAGCCTTTTCAACGGAGAAGAAATTAGCCACGCCTTAACTACCTTCACTTTCCCAATCTCCACGGACACACCAGATGAGCTGTATACTCGACTGAGAGGTCACGGTTACAACTTTGGCATTAAATTCCAGACAATTAAACGTATCTCAGCTGGGGCGTTGGGAACATTTCTTGTTGAAGTAGAGGTGCCGCCTTCCAATAATGAGGGTCACATCTGTCATCCTATTGTCATTGATTCAATGCTGCAAGCTTTTGGTTTTACGGGGGAGATCAACTCACTTCGGCTGCCGTCAGGAATTGGCCACTTTGAAATTGTATCATCACCAAAAAGTCAATTGCAATACATTCTTATAACTCTAACCCAAGTTTGTCTAATTGACACATCGCTGTCAGTCATAGCACTCATGAAGGAAATGGAGACAATGCCTTCAAGTTTGGAGAAAATTAAAAACTTTCTTTATCAAAATGACGAGACGAAGGCGATTCCATTGTTTGAAGAACATTGGGTCCTCAGTCAAAAGGCGGAGAACAGCAATGAAATGATTGTAAACAAGGACGCCGGCAGGAGCTGGATATTGTTTTCTGATAGAACAATGCTCGCAAATTCTATTCGGGATGCCCTTACTATCCAGGGGCAAACGGTTGTAGAAGTCAATGCTAACGCTACGACCTGTGGGACCAACGTGGTGATTGGAAGCAAAACTGATGTGAAAAAGGTATGTCATGATTTGAAGTAATTTTGGTTTAGGTTAGAGTATTACGATTCGGGTTTGAAAAGTCTTGTACTCTAAGGGCAATGTTATTGGTTTCGAAGCATTAAGCAATATTGAGTAATGTTGACAAGGGAAATATTCCTGGGTTCTTAGTCCCAGCCAGGGATTGTGTCATTTCCCATTCCGTCCGCTTTTTGACATTTTGAATGCGCTGTACTTAGTCAGGGATGTCGTAGAAAATGAATCGTTGACATAGTGTTTGCTAATTATATGCAATTGAGACGCAATAAGAAATGTTGTTGACATACCCTT
This sequence comes from Folsomia inoculata, assembly GCA_034695825.1. NCBI lineage: Eukaryota > Metazoa > Arthropoda > Collembola > Entomobryomorpha > Isotomidae > Folsomia > Folsomia inoculata. The sequence continues at coordinate 3,360 of JAQIWQ010000027.1, read as the reverse complement.
CGCTTCATTACAGATATTTCAATCTGTGGATGGACTAGAAGGCGTCATTTACATGTTCGGTACACTGGACACAAGTGACATCAGAAATGTATGGAAGAGTTATCTCTTTATCATCCAAGAACTGGCTTCGCGCTACCAAGCAAACGATGCTCCTAAACTGGCCGTCATTACTAAGGGAATTTTTAATGTGGCCAATCAAACCCCAGTGCTTCCGGCTGGGGCAGCTCTCTCAGGAATGACACGCACCTTCCTAACAGAATTCCCTCACTTCACTGCAAAAGTAATTGATCTAGACCCGGATTGTAGGGAACAACCTTCGACAATCTCGGATTCCATTTTGGCGCAATTTAGTTCTGCAAATGAAAGCAAGAAAGAAGTTCTTGTCGCAATTCGGGGTGGCGACATATACTATGGACGCATTCGTTCTTTCCAAAATGGACATACATTCCCTCCTCTACAAATTCCAAATGGACCATTTTGTTTGCAGCTCGCCAACTCCAACGCCATTGCAGATGTCAAGTTAACTGTGTGGAATCCTCCGGCCCTCCTTGACGACCAAGTGGAGATAAAGATTCGAGCCATAGGATTGAACTTTCGAGATGTTTATCTCGTGTTTAGAGCTTTTGCTAAAAAGACACTTGCCATTGGGAGTGATATTTCAGGTGAAGTGACCAGGGTAGGGAAAGGTGTCACAGCGTTACGTGTAGGCGACGCCGTGTTTGGAGTGCGCTGTTCGGAGATTCATTTTCCGAGTATTGCAATTATGCAGCAAGACGAGCTTCTTTTAATTCCGGACCACGTGACCTTCGAAGAGGCCGCCACATATCCTGTTCCGTTTACTTCTGTCCATTACGGATTGGTCATGAAGGCCAAGATTAAGAAGGGGGACAACGTACTGATTCATTCAGCCACTGGAGGGGTGGGGCTTCTTGCTGTGGCTCTTGCTTTTCGAGAAGGGGCCACAGTTTTTGCAACGGCGGGTAGCAGAAGAAAGCGTGAATATCTCCGGTTAATAGGAGTAGAGCCGACACATATATTCAATTCCAGGGATACCCACTTTAAAGATGAGATTCTGGCTTTGAGTGGTGGTCAACCTGTGATTGACATTGTTCTAAATTCCCTTACCGGTCCTGGATTCAAAGAAGCGTCACTTACGGTATGCGCAAATGAAGCAAAATTTATCGAGTTGAGTGTAATGAACACTTGGAGTGTAGAAGAAGTCAATCTCTTGCGTCCTGATGTTTTCTACTTGATGTTTAATGTTAGTGACTTTGGTTTTCTGTCTCCAATTTGGGGTACCATTGGAGCTGAGTTGAGCAAATTGATAAGCAACAGAAGTTTCAAACCGATACCAATTATCCGTTTTCAAGCCGAATGTATCCGCGATGCTCTGACGTTTATGAAAGATGCGAAACACATTGGTAAAATTGTTTGTACCTTCCCGGCAATAAGGGGAGCCAAGGAATCCCCTCTTTTCAACGATAGAAGTCTATACCTTATTGTAGGTGGATTAGGCGGTATCGGCATGAAGGTAGGCTTTAATTACCGATTGCAACACGATCAGATTTCAATAAGTAAATATCTATTTATTTCAGGTTGCAGAATGGATGATTAGCAAAGGCGCTAAACACATTGCGTTAACCGGTCGTAGGACGGCATCGCGGGCAGCACTGCAGACTATCAATGAAATGAACAGCTACGGATCCAGCGTATTCTCGGAACTGTTGGACGTTAGCAGCTATCAACAGGTTTCTAATCTAATTGCCAAGTACTCCTCTGATGCCAAACTGCCACCACTTCGTGGAGTGATGAATTGTGCGGTAACATTAGCCGATGCTGGACTGCTCGAGCAGAACGAAGAAATGTATGAAACGGTGCTGGGGAGCAAAATTCAAGGAAGCTGGAATCTCCATGAATTAACCAAGCATCTACCGTTGGAACATTTTGTCATGTTTTCTTCATTTGCATCTATAGTGGGTTCACCGGGGCAAAGCAGTTATGCGGCTGGAAATGCTTTCAAGGACGCATTGGCTGCTTATCGTCACAATTCAGGATTGCCTGCCACATGCGTGAATTGGGGACATTGGGGTGAGGTGGGTGTAGCTGATGGACGAAACATTCATGGTTACGTTCCCATGACAACGGCGGCATGCCTGGCGTCACTTGAAACTATCCTGACATCCCACGTTCCAAATGTTATTGCGGTAGATGGCAATCATGCAGTTTGGGAACGTATGTATCCCTGGACGGAAACATATTTTGAAATGTTAAATGATGCAGACACGGTAGCGGAGCCAATTGTTAAGGTACTTGCTAAGTTTTAAGTCTCATTAATTAATTTAGATCAATCACCCAAATGATCTTCAATTATTGTGGATACAGATTTATATAATACTTATGTCCTTGATTACAGATGGAAAAATCTAAAAGATCAACAAATTTTTGGAAGAAAATGGAAGAAGCGGACGGCGCCAAAGAGATGGCTTCCATTGTGCGAACCTACATCCAAACTGACCTTGCAACCCTGATGGATCAAACTCCGAATGAAATAAACGCCGATCAGGATTTGATACTGGACTCCCTCATGAATATTGAACTGCGTAATTCTCTGCAGTTACTAGTTGGACCAAGGGTGGTGGTGCCTAATAACTTGGGCTCCAGCAGAAATCTGCAACAACTGACGGAAATGATGCTAGAACTGACGATGGGGAAGAGGGGTAACTGGGATGGCGGACCTGATGCCGACGGGAAGAAATTAAAAATTCCATTTTCCACCGTGGTCCGTGATTTAGTTAAATCAGCATTGGAGCCCTGGAAAGTATTTAAAGCTGAAATACATCCGAACCGGTCTGTATCGGATGTAGGAACTGTACTTTTAACAGGTGTAACAGGAAACTTTGGGCCATACGTACTTCTGCACTTGACACAACGCCCCAATACTCAAGTTGTCCATTGTCTTGTTCAGGCCAGTGACGAATCCTCTGCGTTGGATCGAGTGAAGTTTGTTCTGGAGAATATGCAGCTGCTAGATTTAGTGGATATGAATAAAGTTAGGGTGGTGGTTGGAACCTTGGCTAAACCCAGATTTGGTGTTTCGGACTCCATCTACGAGAAACTGGCATCGTCTGTGGAAGCAGTGTTCAACATTGCCGCCGTTACTGGTCACTTGGAGGACTACGTGTGTGACGAGAACAATTATTGCCATCAAGTGAATGTTTTAGGCGTACGAGAGGTTTTAGTTTTTGCGACGACACTGCAGGCTAAATATGTCTACCAAGCCTCGTCTATTGCCACGGTTATGCGGTTTACTTCAGGAGCTAATGGTCAAAAAGTGATGCAGGAAGGATGGGTTGCAGATGA